>JAAQRG010156580.1:0-11657 GCA_011634625.1 Babylonia areolata
CTATCGTGTTCTATAATTTTGAGAGAGAGAGACACACACACACACACACACACACACACACACACACACACACACACACACACACACACACACACACAATTACGATTAATTATAGATATATACACACGCGTGCGCACACACACACACACAAACACACACACACACACACACACACACACACGCACGCACGCACGCACGCACGCACACACACACACACACACTTACGTACACACATGCGTGTGCGCACACCACACGTACAGACACACGCACACACACACACACACACACACACACACACACACACACACACACACACACACACAATTTTACAATGGAACTGCAGATCCATATCTGCAAACATTCACTATCTGCAGCAAGATCTTGTATCTAATGAGTATCACGTTCTTCTCCTTCTGTCTTTGAATGTGAAAAAGGACAATCGCCCCAGACTGAAGCAGTTTTATTATCCACCAATAGTTAACCAAGGACAGACTGGTACCAAGATTATTGCTGCAATTTATATTCGTATTGGTATACAGTACTGTGAAAAACAGTCGCCTGTACCAGTGGGCATGGAAAATATTGCATCGTGTGCTGTAGCTGCTAAGTTTTCAGAGTCTTTTAAAATAAACTGTGCTTCTGTTTACTTACCAAAAGGACCTACCGATGATTGGCTAAAAACAGTTCAAGACGAGCAAGAAAAATGGTTGATATGTGGAGATTTCAGCGGCCATTCAGCTTTTGGGGAAAATGAATGAACCTATGTGACCAGCAACAGGCTTTTTATACTTAATGATTGTTCATGTACAAGAATACCTGATGTGTCCAAACATCGGCCTACTGCTGTAGATCTAACATTCGTTTCACCTGTAACAGCATTATCTTGTGTATGGAAAACTTCTGATGACACTCTGGGGAGTGATCATATTCCCATAATAATCACCATCAGTGAAGATACCCCTTTAGAAGAGACAGAACAAGATGTCATCCCGAGGTACAATTACAAAAAAGCAGACTGGCTCACATTTACAAACATTCTAGAAGGCTTGGATATGAATTTTTCAGTTGACGATGACATTGATACTATGTACAATTCTTTCACTACTTTTGTCCTAAACGTAGCCAGTGCATGTATCCCTAAACTAAACTGAACAAGTACAAAAGGAAATAAGCATTTAGGTAATGTATGGTGGATTGCAGATTGTGACAGAGCTGTAAATAAGAAAAAGAGAACGTTCAAGGCGTATATACGTAATAAGAAAAATATATAAAAAATCTTGAATAAAAAGTTTATACACATGAAGCAAGCTAATATACATAGTGAAAGAGTTGTAGAGCAAGCCAAGAAAGATCATTTGATGAATTGTTGTACACAGAAGTTTCCAACCATAAGGATTCAATAAAAGTACGGAAACAAATAAATAGCATGACACATGGAATAAACTGCAAAAATACACAGTCTTACTCATTAACAACAAACTTCCATTAGCAACAGAAAAAGCTGAAGCATTTGTTGACCAGTTTGCAAAAGTGAGTAGAACAGAAGGATCACGTGAAACCCAGAGGATTTTTACAGAAAGACATTCTCTGTCCCATGATTCCCTGGGGGACAACAATAGTTATATCAATGCTCCCTTTAACCCTCCAAGAACTAAAAGAAACTATATCTACAATTCCAAATAGGAGAACATCTGTTGGATTGGATGCTATTTCTAACGAAATGATAAAGCATTTTCCGGAAATTTGGATTAATATTCTCCAAAGTATATTTGAAAGATGCTGGAATACAGGCTGTCTACCTAAGAAGGAAAACCTAAAAAATGTATTAACAGTTATAGACCTACATCTTTAACTTCTCATGTTTGGAAACTTTTTTTTCTTCTTTTTTTCCCCCAATAGGCGTACCTACTATTGTGGAAAAAAAATGACGTTATTCCTGCGAATCAAGCAGGGTTTCGTAAGGCTAGATCTACAATTGAACATTTGGCCAAGTTAGCCACTCAAGTTAAGCATCAATTTGCAAGACGAAAGTGCATATTAGCTACATTTTTTTTTATGAAACAAAAGCCTATGATCAAGTATGGCACTCAAAATTGCTTTGTAAACTTAAAAGCATTGGCTTGTCAGGTCATGTATTTGAATTTGTCAAAGGTTTCCTAACCAGTAGGAAAATTCGAACAAAAATAGGCAATACCTATTCTTCTACAAGGCAGCTACAAATGGGTATCCCTCAAGGGTCTGTTATTGCTCCGTTATTATTTAGTACTTCAATGTTCGACCTACCAAGAAAACTATCAAAAACATTGCACTTGTCCAATATGCTGATGACATATGTATTTGGATGAAAGTAGCATTAAAAAAAACGTGCATACCTGCTATATCTCTGAACTATACAAAAAGCCTGCATCAAAACGAACTGAACATAATTTCTGATTATATGATTGAAAACGGCTTGCAGGTATCTGCTGAATAAAAAATTACATATGATGCTTTTTGATAATGGGTCAGATCTAACTTAAAATAAATGATACCCCCATTGAATATAGAAAGGTAGTGAAATTCCTTGGAGTATATCTGACAACAAAACAAATATGGAATTATCATATAGAAAATATTTTAACAAAAGCGAGAAAAATGTTAAACTTCTTAAAGGTTATAAGTAAGCAATCTTGGGGACAAGACAGATGAACACTTTTGCGCCTATCTACATCGCTTCTTCGATAAAAATTAACTTATGGCCAAGAAGTATTTTTCAGTATAGACTGCAAAGGATATAAACTTGCTCTTGATATACCAGTTCATGCGTCATGTATTAAAACGTACAGTGCAGCTGGGGTACTACCACTTGAAGAACACGGGAACCTTCAGTGCACCAAATTCGTCTTGAGAAGTTCTACAGAAGAAAATGACTTGAAACCTGAACTGAATCTTAAGTCCGATACTGACTTTCCAAAAAGAGCTAGGACCACAGTCCCTCATATGACCATAAGTACACATACATCTACAACTATAACAAGCTCTGTTCTAAATCTGAAGCATAGTATAGTCAAACAGTCAGAAGAAAGGAAAATAGGCTGTTCAAACTTACACGAAGAAATAAGTAATATTTATGGAATTGTTGGTAAACATGAACAACACATTTACAGTAATAGGCAGATTGCATCATTGATCTGCAGATGGAAACTGAACTGTTTCAAGACAAAATACATAAAAAGTGTTTCCTGTATGTGTGGTAATCCTATAGCAAGTGATCATGTATTTATTTGCGACATGTTGAAATGTCATATACCTGTACTTGCATCTTTTCCGATGAAAGAAATATTGGATTCTTTTATTGCTCAGTTTCTTTGAATCGTTGTTAAATAGTCCAAATGGGTTGCTGTTATAACTTTTTCTTCTTCTTTTTTTTTCAAGATATATATATATATATATATATATTGGACTTGTCACTGTTAGTGTTGGACTTTTTTCAAATCTTTGTTCGATGGTCTAATTGGGTTGTTGTTAAAACCATCTATCTTTTTCTTCTGTTTTTTTTTTTGGTTTTTTAATTTTTTTTACGCCTTTATGTTTTAGAGTTGGGAAGTTATTATATCAGCCAGATTGTTGTAAATGTTGTGATTTTTTCCCTTCCTCCCCCCTTCCTCCTACCCCCCCCCCCCCTCACCCCCCCTCTTCCTCGTCCATTCTCCCCCCGCCCCTTTTTTTCCATGGTCTGATATCACTTGATGTGGACAGACATTAAATGAAATTCAACACTCGGTGGATAGACATTAAATGAAATTCAACACACGGTGGATAGACATTAAATGAAATTGAACACTCGGTGGATAGACATTAAATGAAATTGAACACACGGTGGATAGACATTAAATGAAATTCAACACTCGGTGGATAGACATTAAATGAAATTGAACACACGGTGGATAGACATTAAATGAAATTGAACACACGGTGGATAGACATTAAATGAAATTGAACACTCGGTGGATAGACATTAAATGAAATTGAACACACGGTGGACAGACATTAAATGAAATTCAACACTCGGTGGATAGACATTAAATGAAATTCAACACTCGGTGGATAGACATTAAATGAAATTGAACACACGGTGGATAGACATTAAATGAAATTGAACACACGGTGGATAGACATTAAATGAAATTGAACACACGGTGGATAGACATTAAATGAAATTGAACACACGGTGGATAGACATTAAATGAAATTGAACACACGCACACAAACACACACATACTCTCTCTCTCTCTCTCTCTCCTTCTCTCTCTTGCACGAACGTACACACATGCGCGCGCACACACCCACCCACACACACACACACACACACACACACACACACACACACTTACGGTTATGGAATATCAATTCAGTTACAAACCGTTGTCCTCCAGGAATGGTGGAAACAGGTGCTCAAATATGAAGAAGAAGAAGAAGAAGAAGATACACTCATGTCATATATAAACAAAACTACTTCAGTGTTTCAAGACAAGAGAGCTGACGGCCTTAACCCTTTTTAATAAGACCAGGCATAACATTCCTAGATGCCAAGAGGGAGGGAGAGAGACAGAGACGGAGACAGAGACACACAGAGACAAAGAGATGAACATCTGCGGTCTGCATCGGTCTGTTCCTGAATTATCCAGAAATAGGTTTCTCATTACAAGCATCAGTGACAGCACAGTGAACTTTTTTATTCATAAAACTAGTTTGCGAACTATTCTGGTTCTCAGCAATCCCCAATAAAACTTAAAGGACTGGCAGTGCCTGAATCTGTTTCAGTAATCCTGATATAGTAAGGTGTTTATGAAGAAAAGAACCACATAGAAAAACGAACAAATAAAAAAGGATCCACTGTCTCCTTCCTGTCGGCATCCCTCTCTTAAAACTAAAACAAAACTAAAACAAAAACTAAAAACGGAAATGAAACAAAACAATACAAAACATTTTGCTTTCCGTGTATTCAGAAGAAGCCACAGATTCGGAAAAAAACCCACCTCACCTGGATATTTTTCATCTATTAAAATGTTAGAACCATTTATGAAAGGAAAATCTTAATATTGGAGCCTGTATCTTGAGACCTAATTAAATGATAACAATATTTTTTTTTAATTACTTGAGCTTATGCGTTGGCAAAACTAATTCGAGCTCTTTGTATATACCTACATGAAATCTGAGTGTGATGATATCCTATTTTGACAGTCGATTCACCAACAAGCAAACATAAATTTATTAGTGGTTTGGGGATGAAAGGCTTTTGTTTTCTGATTGGTAAAATAGGAAAATAAACAGCTGCACGGAAAACAGCAATATACTGATTAAATCATAAATAATAAAAGAGCAGTACCGCTTAGTATAATGACAGTCAGCTGAAGTTCATAGCACACAGGCTGATATAAGCGAGTGTGCGTTTAGTTTTTCTCCATAACTACCTTTCGAGAAGTTGTATTCATGAGCTGTGTGCAGCAAGATGTTACAATAACTATGCAACTGTTAAAGAATTTCACACAAAGAAGAATGAACGTACAGACAGACATGAGAAACAAAATGAACACAAAGTTTCCTGCATTCCTGCCATGTTCTGTGACGTTGCCATGCGCTGAGATAACTCTTCCCTTCGCTTAATGTTTGCCAGAGTCTGACATTTGATCAGTTGTGGAACAAACCACTGCTCGTCAAAACGTTATACACTGCAATAGCACATACAGATTATGTAGATATTCGGTTCAGAAACAAACTTATTCGATGAAGTAGACTAGAGTTCACAGAATCAAGAACAGCTTCCACGCTGAACGATCCGCTTCCCCGTTCTTTTCTCTTCAAGCCAGTCACACCACATTAGAGCAGGGTTGCACATGCAGTCTTAGCAACGCAATATGCAGAAATAAAGCAGAAGAATACGACTCGGGCATTAAGGGAATGGTCTTCCTCGTGTCTCTGCCATCATAACGATTTTTTTCACGTGATGTCAGAAGAACCAAATTACCATCCCTTCTGATCCTTCTGGGACTTTGAACGCGTGGATATCACGATTCTACAGATAATCAGCGACCTCCTGGAATGTTCGTGTGGCAGTTCACAGGAAGACACGCAGCTCCTAAGTGATTGGAGTTTGAACAAAAGGTCTGTGTTTTCATAAGGTCTGGGCTGGAGGGTATAGCTGGTGTCCTGTGGGATATGAACAGTGAAACACCTCTGCTATCTGAGTGAACTGGCGTTGTGGATGAAGTGCCCAGCAAGGATGTTAAGGTTTCGGCTTCAAATTCTGTGTATTTCGTTAGTTAGTGAACTCGGATTTTTTACCTCGTCCCCTTGTTAAAAGGAAGCACCAGTCACACACACATACACACACAAGCGTGCACGCGCACGACGCACGCACGCACACACACACACACACACACATACACACACGTGCACGTGCACCACGCACTCACACACACACACACACACACACACACACACACACATACACACACACCTGTTTATGCACACAGAGAACTATCCTGACCAAACTTTGACGACCAGTATCTGTATCGTTTCAACATGTTGACCTGACGACCGATTTAAACATCCCCTTGGCGAAAGCATCCAGGATCAGAAATCGATTTTTCTTCTCACAGTTCTGGAACCCATGTTTGTTTTTCCCCATGTTAATTTTGCATTACAATTCCACTTGAAACAAGAAACTGTTCCATGCAGCTTTTTTTTTTTTCTTTTTTTTCCGAATGTGGTGTTCTCGGGGGAAATCTTTTCACAACAGCAAGGGATGCTGCACAAGACTTGGCGCATTAAAAATTGAAGCAATGGCAACACATTTTGCCACGGAGCACGAACCTACGTGTCCACATTACAGGCACGGAACTCATTATGTCGCCTGACACAGTCACAGAGATAGAAAGACAGCACCTTTAGTTGTTTTTTAATTTCATTTCGACCTCACGAGCAGGCAACTTTTCATCTCATGACGTCGAATTCTTGGCATGGACTCCTGACTGTGCCTGTTGGTTAATCTGCCATCTACAAGGTCTTCTTCGATCAGTTGTTATAGCTGGCTTGTTGAGCTTTAGGTATTCTAGAAGCAGCAGCTTTTACAGGTCGCCAGGTGATGAGAAAAGATGTTCGCTCTGCAAGGACTTGTGATTATAGTTCTACAACTTCAGTACACAGAGAAAAGGGATAAAAGAAAAAGAAAAACAGTCGTACGTAGCTCTTCCACAAAGTTGATAATGCTGTAAATTTTATTGGATACAGATGCACAGAGAGAGAGAGAGAGAGAGAGAGAGAGAGAGAGAGAGAGAGAGAGAGAGAGGGAGAGAGAGAGAGAAGAGAAGACAAGACAAGACAAGACAAGACAAAATTCTCTATTTCGAGGATAATAGATAAGCACTGGTGTGCTTTTTTACATCCAGTCCCCATGCTGAATAGGGTCTACACTACACAATACTAAATAAAATGAAAGCATGGTGTTAACAGAGGAGAACAATATCCAAAAAATATTAAAAAACAACACACACACACACACACACACACACACACACACACACACACACACACACACACACACACACACACACACACACACATGGCATACAGGCACAAGCATGGTGTTAGTAAAATGCATAAGAAAAAATGACCAAAATGAAAGAAACAAACACACACAACACACACCGCACTACACATCAGAATGGGGGATAGAGGGTGAGGAAGGTTCTGTCAACCATACACATCTGACAAACAGTATCAATAAAATGAACGATTTACATTACACATTTTGGCAGAAGGTGGGAAAGGCAATGGGTTTTTTTAAGGTGGTTGGGCAATGGTGCTGTTTAATTGTTTCTGGGAGTGAGTTCCATAGGGTGGCGCCTGAGTAAACCAGACTGGATTTGAACAAGTCAATTCTTGGAATTGGGATATGGACTTTGGGGGGATTCCTTGATAAATTTATAGAAAAGTTGTCTGTTCATGTTGGTGGTGCGAGAGAGAAAGAGACAGAGAAAGGGAGAGAGAGGGAGGGAGAGAAAGAGAGAGAGAGAGAGAGAGAGAGAGAGAGAGAGAGAGAGAGATGGGAAAAGAAGAGAAAATTGAGAAATCAAACTGAACGAGAGCGAAAGAAAAAAAAAAGGAAGAGACAGGTAAGGAGACGTAAGATTGATAGGTAAAAAAAAAGAGAGAGAGAGAGAACTGATAAATGATTAACAGGAGGGAGAGAGAGACAGGAAGAGAGAGAGGGGGGAGGGAGAGAGAGAGAATGTCAAAATGTTCCCGGTCGAAACAGTATCGGTTTTTTCGTTATGACCTTCATACACGACACTTCCGTTCCCCAGAATGCATTATTGTCTTATTCCAGCTCATTCTCACAGCCAAGACAGGCCGCTCAATGCCCTTGTTAACTGAGCGAACTTTTCTCTTAATGTTTCTAGTTTTCAACTTATGTGATTCTTGAAAAAAAAAATCCCAACAAATCTCATTCATTCTTAGTTGAAGTTTTACTGTCAGAGCCTCGTTCAATATCGTGTACACTTCAAGAAAGACGCAGATACACATACATTATACAAACAGAAACAATGAACAGGGCAATCCAAACAAAACTAGCAAACACACAAACAAAGTCAGAAAACAAAGCAAAAAAAAGGAAACAGCAAAACAAAATCAAGTAAACCAACAACAAACACACAAAAACCGCTTTGCGCGGGAAGAAGCTGCAGAGCAGAAAACACGGTTTGACGGTTTTTTGCATTGTTAAGCTGTTTTTTTGTTGTTTTTTTGTGAAAGAAAAGCCAGCATGTAGGAACCTGGCGACTTTAGAAACACAATTAAAGACATCAGACTCAGAATTGTGCTTGTAAATGGGTTTTTGTTGGAGTGTTGGAAAAGAGAAAATGTTCAACTAAAAGCAAAATGATGATAAGAGCCTTCGGAACAGCGTAAACACAGCTGAACCATGTAGATGAATAGGCGTTTGCTTCATTTAACGGTGTATTGTCGTTTCGATTTGTTGTTGTTGGTTTTCGCGAGTTGTGATCAGTTACGTCGTAACGAGTGCCGTTCAATCACTGACGAATTTCCTTAAAACAAACAGATGAATAAGACACGCAGAGACGGACGTGAGAGAAATGTGTACACAAAGATTCCTGCACTCTTGTCATCCTCTGTGACGTTGCCACGCACACAGCAACTACTTTCTCTTTCCTGAACGTTAACGAGTCAATGAGTTAATGAGTCAAGACACTTGCCCAGTCAAGAAATAAATCTTAGTTCGTTACAACTGCACTGGCTACAAAAAACAAACAGGTACATCTTCGTTCATTTCAGAGCTACAGTGCAGTGTGTCGCAATTCACTGGATGGATTAACAGCCGCTTCTAGCAGCTAGCACAAATATACTCGTCAATATATCGACGGTTTTTATCTTATACAAAACTCTCTCTCTCACACACACACACACGCGCACGCACGCACGCACGCACACACGCACACAAACACACCCATACAAATGTGCGCGCGCGCACACACACACACACACACACACACACACACACACACACACACACACACACACACACACACACACACACATCCATGCAGTGCAGGCTCGTGTAGTTTGAAAAACCTCCAGTCTGAGGTATAGTCATATTCTCAATGTAGCCCCTACACGCACACACACACACACTCACACACACACACACGCGCGTGCACACACACACACACACACACACACACACACACACACACGCACGCACACACACACACACACACACACACACACACACACACACACACACACACACACACACACACACACACACACACACACACACACACACATTTTCTTAATTGTGCTCTTCTCTTTTCTTTTTTTTTCTCTCTCTCTCCAATTTTAATCTTTAATCCTTGCCCCCCTCCCAGTTCTACCCGTTTTCCCCCTGCTCTCTATTCAACCCCCCTCCTCTCCTACATTTAAAACGATAGCATCCAAATTTGAAAATTAATACTTCAACAAAATGTCAACAGTCACCAGTATATGTGACAGGACGTAAAACAAAAAATTCACTCCACTCCTCGTTGAATATTAAAGAGAGGAAAAAAAATCCATTACAGCGAAAATAAACATGTCACACAGAACACAGGGAGCCACCATCAGGCATATAATGACACCAAAGCAATTGATATTGTGTCATCCTAACTACATGACCAGTTGATATTGTGTCATCCTAACTACATGACCACTTGATATTGTGTCATCCTAACTACATGACCAGTTGATATTGTGTCATCCTAACTACATGACCACTTGATATTGTGTCATCCTCACTACATGACCACTTGATATTGTGTCATCCTCACTACATGACCACTTGATATTGTGTCATCCTAACTACATGACCACTTGATATTGTGTCATCCTCACTACATGACCACTTGATATTGTGTCATCCTAACTACATGACCACTTGATATTGTGTCATCCTCACTACATGACTAGTTGATATTGTGTCATCCTAACTACATGACCAATTGATATTGTGCCATCCTAACTACATGACCAGTTGATATTGTGTCATCCTAACTACATGACTAGTTGATATTGTGTCATCCTAACTACATGACCACTTGATATTGTGTCATCCTCACTACATGACCAGTTGATATTGTGTCATCCTAACTACATGACCACTTGATATTGTGTCATCCTAACTACATGACCAATTGATATTATGTCATCCTAACTACATGACCAATTGATATTGTGTCATCCTAACTACATGACCAATTGATATTGTGTCATCCTAACTACATGACCAATTGATACTGTGTCATCCTAACTACATGACCAGTTCATATTATGTCATCCTAACTACATGACCAGTTGATATCGTGTCATCCTAACTACATGACCAATTGATATTGTGTCATCCTAACTACATGACCAATTGATATTGTGTCATCCTAACTACATGACCAATTGATACTGTGTCATCCTAACTACATGACCAGTTCATATTATGTCATCCTAACTACATGACCAGTTGATATCGTGTCATCCTAACTACATGACCAATTGATATTGTGTCATCCTAACTACATGACCAATTGATATTGTGTCATCCTAACTACATGACCAATTGATACTGTGTCATCCTAACTACATGACCAGTTCATATTATGTCATCCTAACTACATGACCAGTTGATATCGTGTCATCCTAACTACATGACCAATTGATATTGTGTCATCCTAACTACATGACCAATTGATATTGTGTCATCCTAACTACATGACCAATTGATACTGTGTCATCCTAACTACATGACCAGTTCATATTATGTCATCCTAACTACATGACCAGTTGATATCGTGTCATCCTAACTACATGACCAATTGATATTGTGTCATCCTAACTACATGACCAATTGATATTGTGTCATCCTAACTACATGACCAATTGATACTGTGTCATCCTAACTACATGACCAGTTCATATTATGTCATCCTAACTACATGACCAATTGATATTGTGTCATCCTAACTACATGACCAATTGATATTGTGTCATCCTCACTACATGACCACTTGATATTGTGTCATCCTAACTACATGACCAGTTGATATTGTGTCATCCTAACTACATGACCA
>JAAQRG010156582.1:0-11642 GCA_011634625.1 Babylonia areolata
TCAGGGTCCATGGCGAGGAAGGAAGACAGGTTTGGGAGGTAGAGGTTAGCGGTGAGCAGGGCCAGGGCATTGGCGGGCCGGTACACGTCAGGGCTGCAGATGACGTAGTCAGGCAGCTCCAGCTGAGGCTCGTGCTCCAGGTGACGGGGGCCCCAGTCACGTGGCGTCACCCCCAGCGACTTCAGCCTCTGGTGAAGGGGGGCGGGAGGGGGGGGGGGGGACGAGGTGCTGGGATAAGGCTTCATGGCTGTATGTGTTTGTGTGTGTGTCTGTGACTCCACATCTCTTTCTCTCTGTGTGTGTCTGTGACTCCACATATATATATATATATCTCTGCTCATCTCTCTCTCTTTCTCTCTCTCTCTCTATATATATATCCCTTTATCTATATCTATCTCTCTCTATCTATCTGTCTATCTCTCTCTGTGCTTATCTATCAATCTATCTATCTATCTTTGCCTATCTATCTATCTTCATGGCTGTCTGTGCCTGTGACTCCACATCTCTCTCTCTCTGTGCTGATCTGTCTGTCTCTCTCTATATATATCCCTTTATCTCTCTCTCTCTCTCTCTCTCTATCTATCTGTCTCTCTCTCTCTCTGTGTGCTTATCTATCTATCTATCTTTATGGCTGTCTGTGTCTATGTGTGTGTCTGTGACTTCACATCTCTCTGCTGATCTGTCTCTCTCTCTCTATATATATCCTTTTATCTCTCTCTCTCTCTCTCTCTATCTATCTCTCTCTGTGTGCTTATCTATCTATCTATCTATCTATCTATCTCTGCCTATCTCTGTCTTTGCCTATCTATCTATCTATCTATCTATCTATCTCTGTCTGTCTATCTACCTATCTCTATCTCTGTGTGTGCTTATCTATCTATCTATGGAGAGCGAAATGGCCATGAGAGCAGTGCATCCCACCAATGGCAACAGAACCTTTGACATTACGTTTCTGCGCCGTGATGATGAGGGATAAGGTCAAAGATGACAGCGACGCTGTAATGGAGAGCTGTTCAGACCACGTGGCATGGCTGTTGAATACACTTCCTGTTACACACGGTATCATGACGTCAGCACAGTGGGTCAGACACGCTGATCAACTCTCTCTCAAAGACATAGCGTGTAGCGGGTGGTTGTCACAGTACAGTCAGGTCTGTGACTTCTCAGTCATTCACAACACTCAGCTCTGGGCAACAGCTGACCCAACACCTCACAACAGCCTGTCTGTGGTTGACGTCACAGACCCAACACCTCACAACAGACTGTCTGTGGTGACGTCACAGACCCAACACATCACAACAGCCTGTCTGTGGTTGACGTCACAGACCCAACACCTCACAACAGACTGTCTGTGGTGACGTCACAGACCCAACACATCACGACAGACTGTCTGTGGTGACGTCACAGACCCAACACATCACGACAGCCTGTCTGTGGTTGACGTCACAGACCCAACACCTCACAACAGACTGTCTGTGGTGACGTCACAGACCCAACACCTCACAACAGCCTGTCTGTGGTGACGTCACAGACCCAACACATCACGACAGCCTGTCTGTGGTGACGTCACAGACCCAACACCTCACAACAGACTGTCTGTGGTGACGTCACAGACCCAACACCTCACAACAGCCTGTCTGTGGTGACGTCACAGACCCAACACATCACGACAGCCTGTCTGTGGTGACGTCACAGACCCAACACCTCACAACAGACTGTCTGTGGTGACGTCACAGACCCAACACCTCACAACAGCCTGTCTGTGGTGACGTCACAGACCCAACACATCACGACAGCCTGTCTGTGGTGACGTCACAGACCCAACACCTCACAACAGACTGTCTGTGGTGACGTCACAGACCCAACACCTCACAACAGCCTGTCTGTGGTGACGTCACAGACCCAACACATCACGACAGCCTGTCTGTGGTGACGTCACAGACCCAACACCTCACAACAGACTGTCTGTGGTGACGTCACAGACCCAACACCTCACAACAGCCTGTCTGTGGTGACGTCACAGACCCAACACATCACGACAGCCTGTCTGTGGTGACGTCACAGACCCAACACCTCACAACAGACTGTCTGTGGTGACGTCACAGACCCAACACCTCACAACAGCCTGTCTGTGGTGACGTCACAGACCCAACACCTCACAACAGCAATATTCCGCTGTGGCCACCGGTTTATAATATAGCACATTTACATTTACTGGTTTAAGGAATTTTTTTCATCTTCGATAAAGACTTAAAGAGAGGAAGAACATCAGAAAGAATTAATTGGCGCGCTTGCTCGCACACACACACACACACACACACACACACACACACACGAAGAGCAGCACGTAATTTCAAGAGCGCAATAGAACTCGACGTCCAATTAGATATACGTGAATGCTTTAGTAGTATAGAAAATGTATCCAGAAATCGATTTAATAAACTGGCTATAGATTCAAATAATCATTATTACCAATATTGTGTGAACACAAAAAAATGCGGCTAATACCAAATATTTTCTTAATTTGATACCAACAGCACATTCGAGACAAATTACAAGTCTTATGTATAGAATTCCTTTAAATGCCTTTTCTACAAAATTTTCGAAGAATATAAAATGTATGTGCGGCAATAAAATAACTGTAAGCCATCTACTCATCCATTGTCCAAGCATAAGACAGTTAATACCAAAAGGTGTAGTTGATCAATTTCTACCAATGTTCCATTAGCCACTGAAAAGATTTTGAATGATTATTCATTGCTTAGAATGTTTTCGGGAATTGCAAACTCAAGTCCAGTTGGTATCCTCCTTTGATGTATTTTGATTGATATCGTTATCTATATTATTTACATTGTTGTAAGTTAATACTACTTGATGTTGTTAGTTAATACTTGCTGATATGCATACACCTAATTTCCCTCCTTTAACACCTCAATAATTACACACCACCATCTCTTTAAACGTTTTATTTCGTAAAATAGACTATTTTCATTTCCTCTAAAACATACATTAACACTTTCCTGCAGAAATGGTCCCCAGCATTCCCTCTCTTTCACCCACTAGCTCTATTCATTCCGCCTAGTGAATAGACGTTGAACTGAAGATGTCACACACACTCCAAATTACCTTCAAACACTAACAGGGAAACAGACATTTACAAATGTCAGCCGAAAGGTTGATAAACAATAGTCTCCCTTTGAGGAAACCCGAGATTTGCGACTTGTGTCTGTCTGTACAATGTTTCACTCATTTCCTTTCTTTTACTTTCCCGTTCTCCTGATACTGTCAGTCTTCCTGGCAATGTTTGGATGCGCTTAGACTGGATGGAGAGACCTTTTCTTCGGCGTTTTTCGGGCCATCACTATGCATTCATCATATCCCCTGTTATGATTCACCACAACATTCCCGTACACTTATATTCCTACATAATCATCATATTCCTGTGTATTCTTCAATTTCCTAAGAATTCATCATATCTCTTTGTAGTCATCATATTGGCTCCCTATTAAGAAAGGTGTTATATATATATATATATATATATTTTTTTTTTTCTGTTTGGTTTCACTGCTTATTTGTGTTTGCTGCCCCATCTTCCCTTGCGGTATTGCAGCATTATCCTATCTCTGTTTCGCTCCATGTCTCTCTCTTTCTCTCTCACGCGCGCGCGCGCACACACACACACGCAGACCACACACAGCCAGCAGCTTACCTGTTTGCAGGAGCCCTGGGCCAGGCAGAAGAGGCAGAGAGCGGATAGGACGGCGGGGAGGAGGGGCAGACATGTCAGGAACACCCCCACCCCCTCCCTCCAACCGGGCTCAGGCCTGGGGTCACGGCTCACCGCCTGCAGGGCCAGCCCCGATAACAACGACGACGACGACAAGGACGAGGAGGACGAAGAAGATGATGATGATGAGGAGGAGGAGGAGGATGAGGCGGCGGCTAAGGAATCGGTGAGGGAAGCCAGCGTGGAGACTAGAGACACGGGGTGTGAGGACGGGGCGGGGCTGGTGGTGAATGACGTCACGATGATGGCCTGCACACCGTCGTCATCCTCGTCATCAACATCAGTCGTCACAACAACAACATTTACAACAACAACAACATCAACAACAACAACAACATTCACAGCAAAACAGCAACATTAACAACAACAGCAAGAACATTAACAACAAGAACATTAACAACAACATTAATAACATCAAAAACAACAACAACAACAACTGAACGACAATGATGGCCTGGTCATCGTCATGGTGACCATCATCACTAATCATTCATCACAAAAACATCAACATCATCATCACCACAATGACGAACATCTTGATCTGAACAGCTCTCACTGTCACGACTTCACTTCACAGCATGGCGAACATCTTGATCTGAACAGCTGCCACTGCCACGACCTTCACCTCACACCATGACGAACATAGTGACCTGAACAGCTGCCATTGTCACGACCTTCACTTCACAGCATCACGAACACGTTGACCTGAACAGCTCCCACTGTCACGACCTTCACCTCACTGCATGACGAAGACAGTGACCTGAACAGCTCCCACTGTCACGACCTTCACCTCACACCATGACGAACATAGTGACCTGAACAGCCCCCACTGTCACGACCTTCACCTCACACCATGACGAACATAGTGACCTGAACAGCCCCCACTGTCACGACCTTCACCTCACACCATGACGAACATAGTGACCTGAACAGCCCCCACTGTCACGACCTTCACCTCACACCATGACGAACATAGTGACCTGAACAGCCCCCACTGTCACGACCTTCACCTCACACCATGACGAACATAGTGACCTGAACAGCCCCCACTGTCACGACCTTCACCTCACACCATGACGAACATAGTGACCTGAACAGCCCCCACTGTCACGACCTTCACCTCACACCATGACGAACATAGTGACCTGAACAGCCCCCACTGTCACGACCTTCACCTCACACCATGACGAACATAGTGACCTGAACAGCCCCCACTGTCACGACCTTCACCTCACACCATGACGAACATAGTGACCTGAACAGCCCCCACTGTCACGACCTTCACCTCACACCATGACGAACATAGTGACCTGAACAGCCTCCACTGTCACCACCTTCACTTCACTGCATGACAAAGACAGTGACCTGAACAGCCTCCACTGTCACCACCTTCACCTCACCGCATGACGAACATCTTGATCTGAACAGCTTCCACTGCCACGACTTTTACCTCTCTATCACTTCTGGCACTGTAGCCGTGTTCCCGATCTCCGGAGGATAAAAAACGACATTGTAATCCAAAGATTTGCCAATGTTGCTAGTGAAGGCGATGTCCAATCATGCAGTGAATTGTGGTGTGCGATAGATCCACGCTTCCTTGTGACAGCGTTTTAAGGACATCAGTGTAAAACAATGACTGCACTGTTCTCTCAGTGTCTCTCACTTCAGGAAAGGACGATAGTTATGGACCTCATGATCCACAATCAAGTACTGGGAATCCATTGAGTGCGATAGTTTGTAAAGTGTTCATTGTTGTTTTTGGTATGTCCAGTATTCTAATCAGCGTTGTACCAATATCACCTGAAAACGTGAAGAACTGTCACTATAGGCACACCCAACACAAGTCTCCAGAGTCACCTGAACTGTCAACTTTGTAAAGATGTCACAAAAACTATTAACTTTATGCTGGTGTCACAAAAACCATCAACTTTATGCTGGTGTCACCAAACTATCAACTCTACTCTGGTTTTACCAAAACCACTCATTTTATACTGGTGTCACCACAACCATCAACTTCACATTGGTATCACCACAACCATCAACTTCACACTGGTATCACCAAAAGCATACACTTCACACTGGTGTCACCAAAACCATCAACTTTACACTGGTGTCACCATAACCATCCACTTTACACTGGTGTCACCAAATCTAGCCATTTTACACTGGTGTCACCAAACCCAACTTTACGCTGGTGTCACCAAAACCACCAACTTTACACTGGTGTCACCAAAACCACCAACTTTACACTGGTGTCACCAAACCCAACAACTTTACACTGGTGTCACCATAAACGTTACACTGGTGTCACCAAAACCATCCACTTTACACTGCTGTCACCAAAACCACAAACTTTACACTGGTGTCACCATAACCATCCACTTTACACTGGTGTCACCAAATCAAGCCATTTTACACTGGTGTCACCAAACCCAACTTTACGCTGGTGTCACCAAAACCACCAACTTTACACTGGTGTCACCAAAACCACCAACTTTACACTGGTGTCACCAAACCCAACAACTTTACACTGGTGTCACCATAAACGTTACACTGGTGTCACCAAAACCATCCACTTTACACTGCTGTCACCAAAACCACAAACTTTACACTGGTGTCACCATAACCATCCACTTTACACTGGTGTCACCAAATCAAGCCATTTTACACTGGTGTCACCAAACCCAACTTTACGCTGGTGTCACCAAAACCACCAACTTTACACTGGTGTCACCAAAACCACCAACTTTACACTGGTGTCACCAAACCCAACAACTTTACACTGGTGTCACCATAAACGTTACACTGGTGTCACCAAAACCATCCACTTTACACTGCTGTCACCAAAACCACAAACTTTACACTGGTGTCACCATAACCATCCACTTTACACTGGTGTCACCAAATCAAGCCATTTTACACTGGTGTCACCAAACCCAACTTTACGCTGGTGTCACCAAAACCACCAACTTTACACTGGTGTCACCAAAACCACCAACTTTACACTGGTGTCACCAAACCCAACAACTTTACACTGGTGTCACCATAAACGTTACACTGGTGTCACCAAAACCATCCACTTTACACTGGTGTCACCAAAACCACAAACTTTACACTGGTGTCACCAAACCCAACAACTTTACACTGGTGTCACCAAGCTATCCACTTTACACTGGTGTCACCATAAACGTTACATTGGTGTCACCAAAACCATAAAACTTTACACTGGTGTGGAAAAAAATCAACTTTGTATCACCAAAGCCATCAACTTTACACTGGTGTCACCAAACTTTTACCTTTACACTGGTGTCACCAAAACCACCAACTTTACACTAGTGTCACCAAACTATTACTTTTACACTGGTGTCACCAAACTATTACCTTTACACTGGTGTCACCAAACTATTACCTTTACACTGGTGTCACCAAAACCATCAACTTTAAACGGGTGTGAAAAGACATCAACTTTGTATCACCATAACCAAACACTTAACACTGGTGTCACCCAAACCAATTTTACACTGGTGTCACCCAAACCAACAACTTTACACTGGTGTCACCAAACTATCACCTTTACACTGGTGTCACCAAAACTATCATGTTTACACTGGCGTGAAAAAAAAAAACCACATCACTTTTGTGTCACTAAAATCATGCACTTTACACTGGTGTCAACAAAACCACCGACTTAACATTGGTGTCACCAACTAATCCATTTGACACTGGTGTCATTTACACTGCTGCCACCAACACAATCCACTTCACACCGGTGTCACCAAACTATCACCTCCCCATTCTATCCCACCAGCACGGTGTGGTAACACGTGGGAAGCGTGTTCCATGCAAAACGCAACGCTGTTTGAACTCACCGCATGTCCCCAAACCAACACAGGCAGCTAGCTGAGCTCAGCTTCAAACTGCTCGATGTGCAAAAACCCCACACACAGCCACGCTCCTGGCTCCTTTTGTCAATTTCTTCTCCCACAAGTCTGTGACTGTTCTGACTGACCGACAATACAGCTTCCAACCGCTTTTGTTTCCACCTTCCCCACCCCTCCCCTCCCCCTTATCCCCCTCAGCAGTGAAAGCATTGATTGAGACTGATGACAGCGTGACTTCCATTGACGTAAAGCACTGTCTTCATTTCATCCCACACACACAATGGCAGCGTGTTTACCATTGGACTGACAGGTGACAGTGGAAAAGTGTCGCCTCTCCGCAAAGATCGCGATCTGATGACAGTGAGGTGACTTACACAAGCCGTAAGTTCAGGGCTCCAGAAGTTGTCACAATGCCTGCCCGTTCTTCCCGTGCCTTCCCGTTTATTGATCCGGGCCCTTGTCATCACCACAAACGTCCTTGAACCGTTCATTAAGTATTCCGAGAAAGACTCTGGAGTGAGACCAAGGGAAATGATGAAGTACACCTGACTTGATTCGACAATAAAC
This sequence comes from Babylonia areolata, assembly GCA_011634625.1. Taxonomy (NCBI): domain Eukaryota; kingdom Metazoa; phylum Mollusca; class Gastropoda; order Neogastropoda; family Buccinidae; genus Babylonia; species Babylonia areolata. The sequence goes on from JAAQRG010156582.1 coordinate 8,236, forward strand.
AAGTGCATTGTTATTTACACTTGGTTGGAAGCGTTACATGGAAGTTGAATAAGTGTGTCCTGCTGAACGTCACAAAGATCATGACTGGGAGGGAGAGTTAAAGAGAGGCAGAGAGAGAGAGAGAGAGAGAGAAAAAGAGAGAGAGGTTGGAGATCCGCACGCACACACACAAACACACATTTAGATAGACAAACAAACGTGCGTAAATACCCATCAAGCACGCACACGTAAACGAACACACACAGTCATTCATGACACCGCTCTACCAGCTCCATCCTTTTCCCCAAATCCATACAAGACACCAACACTAATAAAGTGAAGCCAGCTCCAACCTTTTCCCCAAATCCACACAAGACACCAACACTAATAAAGTGAAGCCAGCTCCAACCTTTTCCCCAAATCCACACAAGACACCAACACTAATAAAGTGAAGCCACCTCCAACCTTTTCCCCAAATCCACACAAGACACCAACACAAAGTGAAGCCAGCTCCAACCTTTTCCCCAAATCCATACAAGACACCAACACAAAGTGAAGCCAGCTCCAACCTTTTCCCCAAATCCACACAAGACACCAACACAAAGTGAAGCCACCTCCAACATTTTCCCCAAATCCATACAAGACACCAACACAAAGTGAAGCCACCTTCAGCCTTTTCCCCAAATCCATACAAGACACCAACACTAATAAAGTGAAGCCAGCTCCAACCTTTTCCCTAAATCCATACAAGACACCAAAACAAAGTGAAGCCACCTCCAACCTTTTCCCCAAATCCATACAAGACACCAACACAAAGTGAAGCCACCTCCAACCTTTCCCCAAATCCATACAAGACACCAACACAAAGTGAAGCCACCTCCAACCTTTTCCCAAATCCATACAAGACACCAACACAAAGTGAAGCCACCTCCAACCTTTTCCCCAAATCCATACAAGACACCAACACAAAGTGAAGCCAGCTCCAACCTTTTCCCCAAATCCATACAAGACACCAACACAAAGTGAAGCCACCTCCAACCTTTTCCCCAAATCCATACAAGACACCAACACAAAGTGAAGCCAGCTCCAACCTTTTCCCCAAATCCATACAAGACACCAACACAAAGTGAAGCCACCTCCAACCTTTTCCCCAAATCCATACAAGACACCAACACAAAGTGAAGCCAGCTCCAACCTTTTCCCCAAATCCATACAAGACACCAACACAAAGTGAAGCCACCTCCAACCTTTTCCCCAAATCCATACAAGACACCAACACAAAGTGAAGCCAGCTCCAACCTTTTCCTAAATCCATACAAGACACCAACACAAAGTGAAGCCACCTCCAACCTTTTCCTAAATCCATACAAGACACCAACACTAATAAAGTGAAGCCACCTCCAACATTTTCCCCAAATCCATACAAGACACCAACACAAAGTGAAGCCACCTCCAACCTTTTCCTAAATCCATACAAGACACCAACACTAATAAAGTGAAGCCACCTCCAACATTTTCCCCAAATCCATACAAGACACCAACACAAAGTGAAGCCACCTCCAACCTTTTCCTAAATCCATACAAGACACCAACACTAATAAAGTGAAGCCACCTCCAACATTTTCCCCAAATCCATACAAGACACCAACACAAAGTGAAGCCACCTCCAACCTTTTCCTAAATCCATACAAGACACCAACACTAATAAAGTGAAGCCACCTCCAACATTTTCCCCAAATCCATACAAGACACCAACACAAAGTGAAGCCACCTCCAACCTTTTCCTAAATCCATACAAGACACCAACACTAATAAAGTGAAGCCACCTCCAACATTTTCCCCAAATCCATACAAGACACCAACACAAAGTGAAGCCACCTCCAACCTTTTCCTAAATCCATACAAGACACCAACACTAATAAAGTGAAGCCACCTCCAACATTTTCCCCAAATCCATACAAGACACCAACACAAAGTGAAGCCACCTCCAACCTTTTCCTAAATCCATACAAGACACCAACACTAATAAAGTGAAGCCACCTCCAACATTTTCCCCAAATCCATACAAGACACCAACACAAAGTGAAGCCACCTCCAACCTTTTCCTAAATCCATACAAGACACCAACACTAATAAAGTGAAGCCAACTCCAACATTTTCCCCAAATCCATACAAGACACCAACACAAAGTGAAGCCACCTCCAACCTTTTCCTAAATCCATACAAGACACCAACACAAAGTGAAGCCACCTCCAACCTTTTCCCAAAATCCACACAAGACACCAACACCAATAAAGTGAAGCCACCTCCAACCTTTTCCCCAAATCCATACAAGACACCAACACAAAGTGAAGCCACCTCCAACCTTTTTCCCAAATCCATACAAGACACCAACACAAAGTGAAGCCACCTCCAACCTTTCCCCGAAATCCATACAAGACACCAACACAAAGTGAAACCACCTCCAACCTTTTCCCCAAATCCACACAAGACACCAACACAACCTTTCCCCGAAATCCATACAAGACACCAACACAAAGTGAAGCCAGCTCCAACCTTTCCCCGAAATCCATACAAGACACCAACACAAAGTGAAGCACCTCCAACCTTTTCCCCAAATCCACACAAGACACCAACACAAAGTGAAGCCAGCTCCAACCTTTCCCCGAAATCCATACAAGACACCAACACAAAGTGAAGCCAGCTCCAACCTTTCCCCGAAATCCATACAAGACACCAACACAAAGTGAAGCCAGCTCCAACCTTTCCCCGAAATCCATACAAGACACCAACACAAAGTGAAGCCAGCTCCAACCTTTTCCCCAAATCCACACAAGACACCAACACAAAGTGAAGCCACCTCCAACCTTTTCCTCAAATCCACACAAGACACCAACACAAAGTGAAGCCAGCTCCAACCTTTCCCCGAAATCCATACAAGACACCAACACAAAGTGAAGCCAGCTCCAACCTTTCCCCGAAATCCATACAAGACACCAACACAAAGTGAAGCACCTCCAACCTTTTCCCCAAATCCACACAAGACACCAACACAAAGTGAAGCCAGCTCCAACCTTTCCCCGAAATCCATACAAGACACCAACACAAAGTGAAGCCAGCTCCAACCTTTCCCCGAAATCCATACAAGACACCAACACAAAGTGAAGCACCTCCAACCTTTTCCCCAAATCCACACAAGACACCAACACAAAGTGAAGCCAGCTCCAACCTTTCCCCGAAATCCATACAAGACACCAACACAAAGTGAAGCCAGCTCCAACCTTTCCCCGAAATCCATACAAGACACCAACACAAAGTGAAGCACCTCCAACCTTTTCCCCAAATCCACACAAGACACCAACACAAAGTGAAGCCAGCTCCAACCTTTCCCCGAAATCCATACAAGACACCAACACAAAGTGAAGCCA
>JAAQRG010156586.1:0-10578 GCA_011634625.1 Babylonia areolata
GAGAGAGAGAGAGAGAGAGAAAGAGAGAGAGAGAGAAACTCCATCCATTCTTTGGAAGGGTGAATGCCTGTCCGAACCTTGCCTCAGTTCCGGTACATGGTGTTCTACAGGCTCGGTCCCTAACCAACATACATTCCCTCACTGCTGTGACATCAGTTTTGTTGTTGTTGTTGTTGTTGTCGTCCTTTTCCATCAAGCCTTGGCTGATATTCTGATGGAAGGTTTCCAAGTAAGGTCTTAGACGGCAATCTTGAAAACGCCATTCACTTAACTTGGAAACAAACAAAAACCAACAAACAAAAAAACAAACAAACATAAAACAAACAAAAAAAGAACAAAAAACAAAACACTACAAAGGTCGAATTTCTCGGAAAAATTCACTGTAGTGCGAAAACCAACAAACTTTCAAATCTCACTCCGCCCCCCCACCCCCCGGCCTCCCCCCGCCCCCCTAACCCTCTTCCACCACCCCAAGACTCATTTTCCAGAACAGACCACAGCAGCTAAAGAATTAGCCCCAAAATTCGATAAAAAAAAAAGAGTATTTATAAATTCCTCGTGGAATTCGAACACTTATGTTTTCCCCATTCTTATGGAAAACAAATATGCGCTTGTGGCTTTTATAGGCGTTTGATTGGCTAAGAGCGGACCAAGCAAGACGGAGTGTCTTTTCACCGTTAGCCGCGCGAAATTTGGCCAAGCAGAGCGAACTGATAGGCCTAGTTTGCATCAGTTTGACATGGTACAGTATAAGCCATCAAAATATATATTAGGGCCTGTATACATGCATATATATCCTTCATAAATAAATAAATAAATAATATAATAAACAAATGAATAATACGTATACAACAAAAGCACACCTTCAACCAAAAACAAAACAGCTACAGCAAACTGTGAAAAAACAAAACAAAAAAACCCACCCAAAAACCCCATACAAACGAAAAAAAAAAAAAAAACCCCACAGGGAAAGAGAAAGCGATGGCCTAACCAGAAGACACTCTCCACCCGTCCCTATCCCTCCTAAACCCAATCAAAAATCAATCAATGAACTATTTACATTTTTTTTAATATGAGTAGATCGAAGGCAGACAACAGAAAACAACAACAAAAAAACAACAACAAAAAACATACTGCCAAAGGCAGCCCTGGGACGCCCCCACCCCTGTAAAAAAAACCCAACAAAAACCAACCAACAAACAAAAAACAAAAAAAGGAAAAAAAAAGACCCATATGACAAAATTATCAGCAAAATGGCCACAAATGTACACTTCATACCCCTTCTTCATTCGTTAACGACCTTCGTCCCCTCCCTCCCGTCCTCACTCCAAAATTCTTATTTGTTTTTTGCTCAGGAAAATCCTTTCCTTTAAAGACTATCCCCTCAGCACCCCCACCCCCACAACCCAGCACCCCTGCTATCCCCCAACACAATTTTCTGACCTCTTCATTTGATGAATAATTATTCCTTGCCATCGACTGCAGTTAGCCACGCGCACACTTTCTCTCTCTCTTTCTCTCATCCACCAATATATGAGAGAGAGAGAGAGAGAGAGAGAGAGAGAGAGAGAGAGAGAGAGAGAGACAGACAGACAGAGAGAGAGAGAACTAACGAGCGTGTTCTCAAGATAACGGGCATATCTCATGTGTGTTTCGTTGGATTTGTTTTATTTTCGTTGACATTTCATTGTGTGGTTTTTCGGCGTCGATAATGTGCCACGTTTTCCTGAAGGAGTCGTTCTTCTGCTCTGCGCTTGCACAAGAGGGGGGGGGGAGAGCCTGGATGATGAGGTAAGGAATGAGAGAGAGAGAGAGAGAGAGAGAGAGAGAGAGAGAGAGATACAAGAACATTTTTTGGGTGGTTGTTTAAATGAGGGAGGTTGGAATACAAAGCGAGAGAGAGAGAGAGAGAGAGAGAGAGAGAGACAGACAGACAGACAGACAGACAGACAGACAAAGAGAGACAGAGACAGAAAGAGACAGAGACCGGGACATAACAAGAGACACAGATAGTCCTTGTAAACACACACACACACACACACACACACACACAGACACACAGACACACACACATACACACACGAGCAAAACACTCCATGAGGTTGCACAACAAGGATGCCAGACACAGACACACGCACAGACACAAACACAGACACACACACACACGCTCGCGCTAAAGACCAAAGGTTAAGCGCTAAAAAGACAGCCTGACCAGAAGACATCGATCCACGCGCAAAGTGTACCACAGCACTTTTCTTTCTTTAGTATTTTCTTTTCTTTCTGGACATTTTATTTTTTTTTAACCAAACCCTTACAAGAGGGTTTGAGCGACAAAACAGACACAGTGATTACGAATTAACTGCTCCGGAGTTCATCAATAGGCTACGGGATCCATGCCGAGCCCTAGACACAGGGATTATGAATGATCTGCTTTAGGGACGTTGAAGGCTACATAACCTTTTAACTTTTGGGGGATGTGAAGGAGTGGGAGATCCTGGGAAGGTTATGATGTAGGGTGGAGGGTGGGCTGCAAGCTCTCGTTTGGTCGTGACGATCAGTGAAGTAACAACACGCTAACACAGTCCATTAAGTTTATTAATGATTAATTTGCTTGCCTTGCTTCTGTGTCTCAGGCGACTTATTCTTCATCACGCAGTGTGTGTGTGTGTGTGTGTGTGTGTGTGTGTGTGTGTGTGTGTGTGTGTGTGTGTGTGTGTGTGTGTGTGTGTGTGTGAGAGAGAGAGAGAGAGAGAGACAGACAGACAGACAGACAGATAGACAGAGATTTTACTTCCACACGTACGTTTCATACCACTGGCAAACCAAGAGGACATCGCTGCTGTCATCGAAAATTAGTATTCTAAGCACGTGAGGAATCCGGCATTAAGAGACTGGGGATTCCAGCATCAGTTCGCGTGTGTAATTACACCACCAACTACAGAGAGACAGAGAGAGAAAGAGAGAGAGAGAGAGAGAGAGAGAGAGAGACAGAGACAGAGAGACAGAGACAGAGAGAGAGAGAGACAGAGGAAAATCCTCATGCATTATTTTTGCCTTCAGAATTATGCGGTGAAATGTCTTTTTCCGTCAAAGAGGATGTTTAATTCACAAACTGATGTTCCGTTCGTTGAACATGAACTGTGCATAGATGCATAATCCATGACGATTGTGTTGTCTAAATTATGTATGGTATTCCACCCCCCCCCCCCACACACACACACTGTTAACTATTATCTTTGAACACCGAGGTCAGCTGATTTTATTTTTCATATCTCACTCTGGAAAACTGTCGTGAATTTCAGCTGGACCCGTGCAGGCTTGAGCAAGGCGTTTTCAACTTTAATTCCTTTTGGACCATTTGTTTTGGTGCTTGCTGTGTTTATTTTGGTGTCCACTGGAACAACACTTTCAAAAACTGGGGGCCGCGTGCTGTAAATATTTATGTCCCATCTTAGTGAATCTGGTACTGTCAGTTGAAATTAAAAGATGCGAACATTTAGTATCTTACACTGCTCAGGGTTTAAATTTTGATTTTAACTCTCTCCATACGAACGGCGAAAGAGACGACGCTAACAGCGTTTCACCCCAATTACCACCATGAAAATATTGCAAGCGGAAGGCTCGTAAATTGAAGAGGTGAATGTTGACAAAGAATACCACAATTCTGACGACGGAAGCTAAAGGTTGGGTCATTCAGACACCCACTGGACATCCGAGGGGTCTGTGTAGAGCAGAAGAGAGGACTGGCCGTACGGAGTGAGTTAAAGCAAAGGTGGAATCAAATGCTTTCTGTCGTGTATAGAACAACTCCGATCAGTTAAACGTCACCGTTGAGTTTTTTTTTTCTATGGCTTATATCCCCAACCCATTTATTGTGTATATTACGAACATGCTCATTTTTATTAATTGAATACTTGGATAGAAGTTTTGCTCTTCTGATATTATTGCCACCGGTTTTTCAGTCTTCAAAAAACATCATTGCTTCTACTGAATTTTCCAGAACAGAATGTTTTTAGTGAAGTCTAATCGTTGACAGTTCAGTCTCACGCTTTGTGTACTTGCTGTACACATATTATTCACGCGCAGTCTTCGTTTTTCTGACAGCTTCAGTTCCGTGCGTTAATGAAACCTCACTGTCCTTTTAAATGTGCCTGTTCTGTTTATATGTTGTATTCCATTTTCTTTGAAATTAGACGTGAAAAGTTTGGGAAAAAAAATCTGGTCATGAAGTATCAGTATCCATCAAAATCAAAATTAAGGAAAAAAAACAAAAACAAACAAAAAACCCCCCAAAACCCCCCCACAAAAACCCACCCTAAAAGAGAAAAGTATCCATGTCCACATTTCGTTAGTTTTTCAATCAAAAGCTCATTCCACACGTCGACCCATATTCGCACTCAAATCATTTATAAAGACGATTGGTTGCTTTAAGACACAGTCATTGCCGTCGTTGCTTTTTGTAGCATTGCCTTTGCTTCTTTCACAAAAAACAGGGTCTCAAGTGCGCTCGCGCGCACGCGCGTGTGTGTCTGCAAGTGTCTCTGTGTGGTTTCGTTCAAGAAATAATAATGCTCTTCATCATTTTCTTGTCCTCTCTTCGAAGCCTTCAGCTAGCGAGCAGTTAAGCCCCTTTCTCTCTCTCTCTCTCTCTCTCCTCGCTTTCTATTTAAGCACTCTTCTTCCTTTCCCAGCACACCCCCTTTCATTCCCCGCCACCCCCCTCCCTCCCACCCTCCACACCGGGTCAAACCGCTAGAGGGGACTGGCTGATCCAAGCAAGCTCACTGAGGGTATCGATCACGTGTTTCCCTGCACCGGTCTCGTTGTTATGCCGACAACCCGCAACTTCCGGCCTGCAATGGCAACCACTTCCGGCCGCTGTCAGTGGATCGGGGCCATAATTGGCCCGCCGCCATCTTGCCTCGCCTGACCGGGATGAAGGGCGGGTTGGACTCTGTGTGTGTGTGTGTGTGTGTGTGTGTGTGTGTGTGTGTGTGTGTGAGGGGTGGGGTGGGGTGGGGTGGGGTGGGGTGGGTGGAGAGGGTGATGAATGCGGTCCTTGTCATAATGAGCGTCCATCTTTCTCGGGTGTCGGATACGCTCAGGTCCCTCCTTTCTCTCTCTCTCTCTCTCTAAGGTGGGTGAGAGAGAGAGAGAGAGCACCAAACAGACAGGCTGGAAAGTGCTTGGGGTCAGTGGCATGTGTGTGTGTGTGTGTGTGTGTGTGTGTGTGTGTACGTGCACGAATATGTGCGTGCATGCTTGCGTGTGTGTGTACATGCATGTGTATTACGTGCGCGCGTGCGTGCGTGCGTGCGTGCATGCTTGCGAGTGTGTGTGTGTGTGTGTGTGTGTGTGTGTGTGTGTGTGTGTTTACCAATGCTAATCAACAGTCCTTAAAAAAAAACCCACACACACACAAAAAAACAACAACAACGAACACAAACAAACTGAAAACAAACCCGTTACACGCAGTTGAGAGACAGTTACAAACAAAACACCCACACCAGCAGATCCTGTCAGCACACTACTCGTGGGGGGGGGGGGGGAATTTTAAGTTAGCATACAGTTCCCAGCTCTATAACTGCAAGTACGCAAATAACACACAAGAACACTTAACTGCTCTTATACTGAAGAGGTGAATGTTGTCAAAGAATACCACAATTCTGACGACGGAAGCTAAAGGTTGGGTCATTCAGACACTCACCGGACATCCGAGGGGTCTATGTAGAGGAGAAGAGAGGACTGGCCGTAATGAGTGAGTTAAAAGCGCACATGTACAGCGACAACGACGAAGAGGTGAACGGCAAACAGGAGGATCGAAGACCACAACGAAAGGGGAGTGGGGGTGGGTGGGGTGGGGGGGGGGCCCAATCAGGGTGGCCAAATGGAAAGGGAAGAAAACGACCCAGCTCATTTCCAAGAAGCCGTACCGCGTAAACCTGTCACATCGCCAGCACGGTGAAGCAGAAGAGGAGACACTTAATTCCCCGATGTCCCCTGCAGGCCAGTTACCAGACATCAACACAACGACGCAGATAATGATGATAAAACTGGAAACCCGTGACAAACTATTACAATAATAATATTATGATGTCGAGGATGCCACAACGATGCAATTACATATCTTAAAAGAATATCTCTCAGACTCGAACATTATTATAACACTTGCTGGTCTGTTGCTCGAGTCAAAGATGACTCGGAAAGGTTTGTAAATCGGGATAGACTGTTCCGCATTCTACACTCAACTATTTCAGTTGGAAGGACGCGTGGACTTATCTTTATAAGTTACACCACATAAGCTAAACTGTTCCGCATTCTACACTCACCAATTTGTTTCCAGGACGTGCGGACTTATCCATATAAGTCACACCACATTCACTTTGAGAGAAAAAAAAGAAGAAAGAAAGAACAGCAGATGCCTGACCTTATCATAAATCTAACGCACTGGATAGGCCTTGGCACCTGACCTAGGTTTTTGTAAAACATTTAGACAGCATCAGCATTCTACAATAATAATGATGATGATTACGTGTGTGAGAAAAGACTGAAATTATTACCAAGACAGTTGGGGGAGACCTTTTTCTACTGTGGGTATACATATATATATTTTTTTCATGACATATATAATATATATACTATTCCGTTGTGTAATATAATTTATCACTAATGTCACAACTTCATTTAAATGAAAGAAAAGGAGTACTAAATCTGTTTTAACGGGCGTTATAAAAGACATGATTTTCATTCTGACACTTTGCTGAGGAAAACTGGAGTGTTTGACAAAGATCCGTAGCAACCTACCTGTAAGTATTCTTACAAAACATCACGAGAACAGCCAACAGCTGTGCCATCTCCGGACGGACGGACGGACAAAGACTCGCTAAAACTGGAAACTTTCTTGAGCGCAACACATACATCACCCTCCCGATTTTGTATGAAACCTTTCCCCGACCTCATACCCTTTCGGAGCCCTCCTCAAGTAGCCACTCAAAGACGATGGTGTCTGCAAGGCGAGGGGACAGGGTAGAATTGTGTGACAGGGGGCTAAGGAGGAGAATCCACCCTATGTCAGCGAGAATGACAAGACCTGATCCACAAACTAGGCAGAGAAACAGCGCGAACTGGGGGCGGGGGTGGGGGGTGGGGGGGGGAGAGATCAAGGTATAGACGAATCCACATACCATTTGCTTTCCCCTTTTTTTGCTTCAAAGCGGTTGTACACACAAAGCATGGTAACGTGCAGCCCGCCGCCTCTGCTTGCACAAAGAGTTACGTGTAGATTGTACACTGACATCACTGAAGTACCACGGTTTCGAGCAAATTTCGCGATTTATGAAATCGTTCGAGTCGCAGGCAAAGATTATATCTCCTTACAGGCAAAAATTGTATTGTATCTCCTTTATCTTTAGGGACTTTGGCGGCAGACGAAGCACCCTAAATCGTTCAGATCATCATCTTTGTTAAAAAAAAAAAAGGAAAAAAAGTAGTAGTAAAAAAAGGACAAATCGCTTTCGTAGAAGAAACATCACAATGGTCGTCAAAAATCTACACTTTACCGGGTAAATAAACAGCAACAAAGCACTACCAGAAACAGCAGATTCTGCGTCCTATAAGCTATACAATATCCACACTCGCTGACGGCCTATGACACCAACGGGCAGACGGACGATCAGTACAAAGACTCGGCCAATATGGGCCATTTCCACGAATGTCACGTTGCTTCCCCTTGTTGACTGAAACCCTTCCCCCTTCCTCTTCTTCCCCCGTTCCAGAGTTAACCCTCTCAAGTAGAAGCTGGTTCATTCAAAGACGATGCTGTGCAAGGTGAGCCGTGGAAGGCTGGAGGGAGGGGGGGAGGGATGGAAGGAGCAGGGCAGAATTGTGTGACAGGGGGTTGTGGGGGTGGGGGGGGGGAGGGAGGGTAGGCGGGAGGGGGCTGACAAGGAGGATCCACCTTTCGTCAGCGAGAATGAGATAACCTAGCCCACAAACCAGGCAGAAGAGAAACAGCAGGAGCGATGAAGGGAGAAAAAAAGGATCAAGGTGTAGAGGAGGCTTCAATACCATTATTTTTTGCTCCCTCCCCCTCCACACCCCCTACCTCTACTTGCTTCCCCCTTCTTTCATTTCAGTGACGACTCCACTATTCTGCCCACGCCCTACGCCCCCTCCTCCCGCCCACCCCCCTCGAATTCTTCTGCAACGGTGACGACTCTACTCTACTATCCCTTCACCCCACCCCTACCCTCAACCCTCACAGTCTTCTGCTACAGTGACGACTCTACTCTACTATCCCTTCAACCCACCCCTGCCCTCAACCCTCACAGTCCTCTGCTACAGTGACGATTGCTTCTCCTTTCGCCCGAGTGCCCGCATTGCTGCTGCTGCTGTCTGGCGCATCATCTCATCTCACCACCATCTTCTCGCAGAATCGCTCCTGTCATTTCGAGGGTCACTCTCGCCAAGTCTGTAGACTCAGCTCTGCTGGCGCGCGATTCAGACTTCTCTCTCCTCAGTTTCTCGTCCTCCCCCCTCTCCCGCCTCGCTTTGAAAGGATCATGGGGCGTGTAGAAAAACAACAAAAACAACAACTAAGGGAGGTTTTGTGTGCGCGTGTATATATATATATATATATATATATATATATATATATATACATGTGTGTGTGCGAGTGCACGCTTGAGTGCGTGCGTCTGTGCCTGCATACGCGCGTGCTCGCCTCTCTCTCTCTCTCTTTCTCTCTCTCTCTCTCTGTGTGTGTGTGTGTGTGTGTGTGTGTGTGTGTGTGTGTGTGTGTGTGTGTGCTGCAATGGAAGGGTCAGCCATCATCTGTATCAGTATCAAAGGTTAAAAGACGACAGACCCCCACAGGGTTTTACTGCCACTGGGGCAACTAATTTATACTGTGTCTGCTGTGATGGCTCAGCAGCATAGGAAGACAGAGAACTCCATCCTCTCTTTCCTGCCACTTCATCCTTCCCCATCCCAGGTCAGGTACCCACCCATTCACACCTGGCGGTGAAGTGAGAGAACAAAAAAAAAAAAAATCGGAGTAAAGTTACTTTCCCACAGAATACAACATACACCATGCACATTTCAACTGTTCACCAGTTTATCTCCGATTCAAATAGATTGGAACTTAGAAAGTATTGTGAAGAACGGGTACAACAAGATTCTAATCGGAAAAATGTGTTGGATGTATTTGACTGACAAAATATTCAAAGCTGAATGGATTGGCCAATGATCTGTCAGAATTTCTCCTCTCCCCTCTGCTCCCCCCACCCCACTACCTTATCTACCATTCTTCTAAATTTCTTTTTTTCCCCCTTCCGTGTTTCTCTTCTATCAGGCCAATTCCTCTGGTGACCCCCCAAAAAAACAAACAAAAACAAAACAAAACAAAACAAAAACAAACAAAACAAAAAACCAACCTCAAAGTAATAATGATATCAGCATTATTTTACTATATTATGTATTTATTTGTTTATTTGTTTCATTTCATTATTTCACTCCTGACTGTTTATCAATGTTATTTGATACAATTGATAATATGGCTCATCAGCCGTCATGTTAAAATTGAAGCGCAACGTTGTGAGCACAGTATAAGCTTTAAGCTTGTTGATGCTCTTTTGTCATTGTTTGCACTGTAATCATGTGTACTGTTGAACAATTAAAGAACATTTTTAAACCAAACGGAGGTCTCGCACCCTGATCGCCTGTGAACACTGGACCTCTTCTTCTTCTTCTTCTTCTGCGTTCGTGGGCTTCAACTCCCACGTTCACTCGAAAAAACGCGAGTGGGCTTTTCACGTGTATGACCGTTTTTACCCCGCCATGTAAGCAGCCATACTGCGTTTTCGGGGGTGTACATGCTGGATATGTTCTTGTTTCCATAACCCACCGAACGCTGACATGGATTACAGGATCTTTAACGTGCGTATTTGATCTTATGCTTGCGTATACACACGAAGGGGGTTCAGGCACTGGCAGGTCTGCACATATGTTGACCTGGGAGATCGTAAAAATCTCCACCCTTTACCCACCAGGCGTCGTCACCGTGATTCGAACTCGGGACCCTCAGATCGAAAGTCCAACGCTTTAACCATTCGGCTATGGCGCCCGTCATCACTGGACCAGAACAAGAGTCTAACGCCCCACCAATTCGGCCACGGCAGTCGGTATTATTATTTTTAGTATTTTGTATTTCTTTTTATCATAACAGATTTCTCTGTGTGAAATTCGGGCTGTTCTCCTCAGGGAGAGCGCGTCGCTATACTACAGCGCCACCCTTTTTTGTATTTTTTCCTGCGTGCAGTTTTTTTTGTTTTTTTTTCAATCGAGAGTGATGTATAACAAGTTCTAATCCCTTCAGGGCCGGGGAAAAAACAACAACAACGATAGAAAGTGGTGTTTTAAGTCATATAAAACAATACCCATATCCAAAACAACCAGCCTAAAACTGAGAAAAATTCATGGTCCGGAGATATACCACTCTGGATAAACCGATATACCACTCTCGATAAACCGTGTGAATTTTCAGCCTTCCAGAGTTATATACCACTCTCGATAAACCGT
>JAAQRG010156589.1:0-10000 GCA_011634625.1 Babylonia areolata
GGGGACAATTTGGCCACTTAAAAATATCTGCAGGGGACATTATGAAAAGTGAGAAAGTTTCCAGTGGTCAAATTGTCCCCAGGGAACATTTCCAGGTGGGGAACAATCTGGGATGCTACATCCGGTTTAAAGCATAGGACTTGATATCTGAGGGTCCCAGGTTTTAATCCCAGTAACAGTGCCTGCTGGGTAAAAAGGGTGGAGATTTTTTTCCCCATCTCCCAGGTCAATACGTGTAGACCTGCTAGTGCCCAAACCCTCCATCGTGTGTATGCAGCGCCTGGTGGGTAAAAAGGGTGGAGATTTTGTCCCATCTCCCAGGTCAGTACGTGTAGACCTGCTAGTGCCCAAACCGTTCATCGTGTGTATGCAGTGCCTGGTAGGTAAAAAGGGTGGAGATTTTGTCCCATCTCCCAGGTCAATACGTGTAGACCTGCTAGTGCCCAAACCCTCCATCGTGTGTATGCAGCGCCTGGTGGGTAAAAAGGGTGGAGATTTTTTCCCCATCTCCCAGGTCAGTACGTGTAGACCTGCTAGTGCCCAAACCCTCCATCGTGTGTATGCAGCGTCTGGTGGGTAAAAAGGGTGGAGATTTTTTCCCCATCTCCCAGGTCAATACGTGTAGACCTGCTAGTGCCCAAACCTTCCATTGTGTGTATGCTCATGCAGAAGATAAAATACGAGCCTTAAAGATCCCATGATCCATTGTTAGCATTCGGTGGGTTGTGGAAGGAAGAATACACCTGGCATGCACCCCCCTGAAAACAGAGTATGGCTGCCTACATGATGGGGAGTAAAAACAGTCGTGCATGAAAAAGGCCATTCATGTATAAAAGTGGAAGTAGGAGTCACACCGCATGAGTTTCAGTTTCAGTAGCTCAAGGAGGCGTCACTGCGTTCGGACAAATCCATATACGCTACACCACATCTGCCAAGCAGATGCCTGACCAGCAGCACAACCCAACGCGCTTAGTCAGGCCTTGAGAAAAAAAAGAAAAGAAAAATGGTGAATAAATAATAGATAAATACATAAAAAAATTACTACTACCACTACAAATAATATGTATTAGGCGCAAAAAACGTGATGAAGTCAACTATGAGTGTACATAAATAAATAAATAAATAATAATTATAATATAAAAAAGTAGTAGTAATAATAATAATAAGAAGAAGAAGAAGAAACACCACATGAATGAAGAGGAAGTAAACATTTCCATATATTCATTGATCAGAATTGTAAACAAATAAACAGAAAAATCATGATGATGAGACATTCAGACAGTATGTCTAGAAAATCTTGCAAAGATATTGAATACACACACACACACACACACAAACCGTATGTATGGAAAATCTTGCAGAGAGATCATAAAGAAAAGAATAGTTAATGCTCATCAGGTTTACTTAGGCACTGAACTGCTTGGCTTGTATCATTGAACAGTAAGTTGGCATGTATAAAAAGAATCTTCTCCATTGGTAAGTATTGTTTTATAATGACCTGGAGGTGAGCTTAAACCAAACCCAATCCCCGAAAATGTTTATTCGCTCTATGAGCACTTTCAACCTTTAGTGGCCATGTCTACCAGTGCAGGCAGACAGGCAGACAAGTTTTCTTTCGCAGCAGACACACCTTCACCCTATGGCAGGCAGGCAGAATCTTCCCCACTGTCCTGCCTGCTGGTCTGGTCGTGTTAACTCTCTCCATACGAACGGCGAAAGAGACGACGTTAACAGCGTTTCATCCCAATTACCATCGTCAACATATTGCAAGCGGAACGCTCTTATACTGAAGAGGTGAATGTTGACAAAGAATACCACAGTTCTGACGATGGAAGCTAAAGGTTGGGTCATTCAGACACCCACTGGACATCTGAGGGGTCTGTGTAGAGGAGAAGAGAGGACTGGCCGTACTGAGTGAGTTAAAAGGACCGTTTTTCACATTGTTGGAAGGGTTAGGCAGCTGTAGCCAACTGTCCCATGCAACGGGAGAGTGACGTACCTTCGCCCCTTGGCTGAGTTTGAAGTGAACAAGTTCACTGTGGTGTTCTGAAGCAAGTCAAATCAAGTAATTGAGAACGTCTGGTCTAAAAAAAAAAACCAAAAAAACTTGGCGCTGCGGAGTGTTTTTACCACAGAAACATGGTGGTGAAAGAATGATAAGCGCTATGTGATTGCAGTAGTATTATCAATATTACTAGTATTATTGATACTGATGCCCTTGACCGCTCTCGCTGGAGGATGCTGTGCTCTAGTGGCATGAAGACGTTTGAAAACAAGAGAACGCTGGCCATTTAGGAGAAGAGTGAACGAAGGAAGCAGGGCTCAACTTCTAGAGACGTTTTCCCTTGCAACACCTGTAGGAAGTGCTGCGCATCCAGAATCGGCCTCTTCTCCCATATGAGGACACACACCGACAGATAAGCCTGCCTGCCTACTCATCCATCGGACCGACGGGAGACTCCATCAGTATTACTATTGTTATTAACAGAGTGTGCGTGGGTGTGTGCAGAAATTTCGTGAGTACATGCTGAGCTGTAACCGGCTGGCCCGCCTGCAGACCAAGTACAGCAACATCCAGAAAGCCATGGGGGAGCGCCGCATGTCCTCTGGTTACTGCCGATCAGAACCCATGTTAGTATCGCTGGAGTGATGTGTGATATGGTTGTTAAGTGTTCTGTTGTGTGTTCTGGTTTTTTGACTCACTTGTGTAAACAAAGTGAGTCTATGTTTTAACCCGGTGTTCGGTTGTCTATGTGTGTGTGTGTGTGTGTCCGTGTGTCTGTGTGTCCGTGGTAAACTTTAACATTGACATTTTCTCTGCAAATACTTTGTCAGTTGACACCAAATTAGGCATAAAAATAGGAAAAATTCATTTCTTTCCAGTCATCTTGTTTAAAATAATATTGCGCCTCTGGGATGGGCACCAAAAAAAATAAAAGATGAAGCCTAATTATATGCAAACTGCATTTACTGTTATATTTATATTTTTTTATATTCTCTAAACTTGGCACTTTGATCTGATATTCTGACCCAACAACAAGAACAGTCATTATTATCATTTTTTGTTCAAACAGGAACTTCTTTTGCTGAGCATGGAAGTTTTATTTATTTTTCAAACGTTATGGGTGCAGATAGTAAAAAAAAAAGGGAAATTACTCTGTAATTAATGCTAGGGGAGTTAATTTGCTTTAAACTGATCTTTCTCATCTTAAACATTACATTTTGAAATTATACTCAATTCATAAAAAGCTTGGATTTTAAAAAAATTGTATCACAAGTGAGTCTTGAAGGCCTTGCCTCTCTTGTTTTGTGTGTGTTTGTATGAAAATGAGTGTGAGAGTGTTTTTTGGTTGAATGTCTGTGCAGTGTGTGTGTGTGTAAAAGTGGTTGTGTGAGGGGATGTTTGAGCATGCGTAAGCTGCCATTGTTTTGTTTTTTTGTGGTTTCTATTTGTGGAGTGGTTGATGACTGAATGTCATTTTGATACCCCTAAGGCAAACCACATTCTTCTATTTGAAACTGACAGGCGCAATAGCCAAGTGGTTGAAGCGTTGGACTGTCAGTCTGAGGGTCCCGGGTTCGAATCACGGTGACGGCGCCTGGTGGGTGAAGGGTGGAGATTTTTCCGATCTCCCCGGTCAACATATGTGCAGACCTGCTAGTGCCTGAACCCCCTTCGTGTGTATATGCTAGCAGAAGATCAAATACGCACGTTAAAGATCCCGTAATTCATGTCAGCGTTCGGTGGGTTATGGAAACAAGAACATACCCAGCATGCACACCCCCGAAAATGGAGTATGGCTGCCTACATGGCAGGGTAAAAACGGTCATACACGTAAAAGCCCACTCGTGTGCATACGAGTGAACGTGGGAATTGCAGCCTACGAACGAAGAAGAAGAAGAAGAAGAAACCAATAGTTTTGACATCTTGAGTAATGCGTGCAAGTTCAGATATCTTGTCATGAACCGCAGAAGTTAGTTCCCTTTGTTTGCAGTTTGTGCATGTGTTGGAACATGTACTGAATTTTAAAGAAACTAATTGTGACATCAGGGCATTGTGCGGAAGCAGGGCTGAAAGTTTAGGCCTGGTGTCATAGTCAGTGTGTGTCTTCATGGTTGTGTGAAAATAAATTTCTTGAGCATTCGTATGGTCAAGAAACCAAAAAGGGAAATAAAGAAAACAAAAAAATGAATACAGTTTAATACATCCATGTTTTGAAGTCATACTTCGTTCTGTCTGTCTGATGATTTGGGCATGAATGATTCGCTGCATTTTCTTTTAACACATGGCAACTGTGACCCCATGGCTGAGTTTATCATGCAGTTGTATGTGTGTGACGGAGTATGCTTTCATTGGTCATTAATTTAACATGTTTATTAAAGTGATTTTAGACGGTGGTGCACGTGTATGCTTGTTTGTGTCCATTAACAAATTGCTCACAGATTGTTTTTTCTTCTTCTTCTTCTTCTTCTTCTTCTGCGTTCGTGGGCTGCAACTCCCACGTTCACTCGTATGTACACGAGTGGGCTTTTATGTTTATGACCGTTTTTACTCCGCCATGTAGGCAGCCATACTCAGTTTTTGGGAGTGTGCACGCTGGATTTCTTCTTGTTTCCATAACCCACCGAACGCTGACATGGATTACAGGATCTTTAACGTGCGTATTTGATCTTCTGCTTGCGTATACACACGAAGGGGGTTCAGGCACTAGCAGGTCTGCACATATGTTGACCTGGGAGATCGGAAAAATCTCCACCCTTTACCCACCAGGCGCCGTTACCGAGATAGGAACCTGGGACCCTCAGATTGAAAGTCCAACGCTTTAACCACTCGGCTATTGCAATCCCGTTGATTGTTGTTGTTTTTTTCAGTCAGCCACATTCTCTCTCTCTCTCTTTCTTGTTCATTCAGTCATTTACTGATTTGTTTCACACTTCCAGACCAGCAGCCCCTCCCCCCAAGCCCAGGAAACGTCGCATAGGACGCACACCCCCCGTGGGACAGACCAAGCTGTTTGGGGGAAGCCTGGAGGAGTATATTGAGGTACTGCGTAGTGTATTGTTGTGTTAATTGTTTGTGTACCTAGTGTATTGTTGTGTTAATTGTTTGTGTACCTAGTGTATTGTCGTGTTAATTGTTTGCGTACCTAGTGTATTGTTGTGTTAATTGTTTGTGTATCTAGTGTATTGTTGTGTTAATTGTTTGTGTACCTCGTGTATTGTTGTGTTAATTGTTTGTGTACCAAGTGTATTGTTGTGTTAATTGTTTGTGTACCTAGTGTATTGTTGTGTTACTTGTTTGTGTACCTAGAGTATTGTTGTGTTAATTGTTTGTGTACCTAGTGTATTGTTGTGTTAATTGTTTGTTTATGTACCTAATGTTGTGTTACATGTTTGTGTATCTAGTGTATTGTTGTGTTAATTGTTTGTTTATGTACCTAGTGTATTTTTGTGTTAATTGTTTGTGTATCTAGTGTACTGTTGTGTTACTTGTTTGTGTACCTAGTGTATTGTTGTGTTAATTGTTTGTGTACCTAGTGTATTGTTGTGTTACTTGTTTGTGTACCTAGTGTATTGTTGTGTTAATTGTTTGTGTACCTAGAGTATTGTTGTGTTAATTGTTTGTGTACCTAGTGTATTGTTGTGTTACTTGTTTGTGTACCTAGAGTATTGTTGTGTTAATTGTTTGTGTACCTAGTGTATTGTTGTGTTAATTGTTTGTTTATGTACCTAATGTTGTGTTACATGTTTGTGTATCTAGTGTATTGTTGTGTTAATTGTTTGTTTATGTACCTAGTGTATTTTTGTGTTAATTGTTTGTGTATCTAGTGTACTGTTGTGTTACTTGTTTGTGTACCTAGTGTATTGTTGTGTTAATTGTTTGTGTACCTAGTGTATTGTTGTGTTACTTGTTTGTGTACCTAGAGTATTGTTGTGTTAATTGTTTGTGTACCTAGTGTATTGTTGTGTTACTTGTTTGTGTACCTAGTGTATTTTTGTGTTAATTGTTTGTGTACCTCGTGTATTGTTGTGTTACTTGTTTGTGTACCTAGTGTATTGTTGTGTTAATTGTTTGTGTACCAAGTGTATTGTTGTGTTAATTGTTTGTGTACCTCGTGTATTGTTGTGTTACTTGTTTGTGTACCTAGTGTATTGTTGTGTTAATTGTTTGTGTACCGAGTGTATTGTTGTGTTAATTGTTTGTGTACCGAGTGTATTTTTGTGTTAATTGTTTGTGTACCGAGTGTATTGTTGTGTTAATTGTTTGTGTACCAAGTGTACTGTTGTGTTAATTGTTAGTGTACCTAGTGTATTGTTGTGTTACTTGTTAGTGTGTATTTAGCTTCATTCATGCTGTTTTTTGGATCTCCGGTCCAACCAATATCACGGTGTGTTTGTTGCGTGTCAGACTCAGCTGTGGGCTGAGATATAGTGTAGGGGGAGTGACGAAGCCTGTGGATGTACACGATTGATTTGCCACATGGCAAAGATGGTAAAGATGTGTTGGGTTGTATGGACTAGGACAAGGATCGGGGGAAGAGTGGTGGTACAGTAGTTATTGGTATGTATTTTACTGTTTGACTGCAAATAATTGCATCTGCGTTAGGTATCTGTGTGTGTGTGTGTGTGTTTGTTTGCATGTGTGTGTGTGTGTGTTTGCATGTGTACATTTGCACACTTTACACGAGTATGCACTCATGTATGTGAATGAACTCTCTGTCTATATATCTTTATTTGTTTCTATCTATCTGTCCAGCTATCTCTCCTCTCTCTCTCTCTCTCTCTCTCTCTCTCTCTCCCCCTTCCCTCCCTCTCTCCCTCTCCCTCCCTCCCTCTCCCTCTCTCCCTCTCCCTCTCTCTCTCTCCCTCTCTATCTTGTCATGTGGTGACTGATGGTGAGCTGTGTTCAAACTGACAGGCCACAGGAGAGGAGATCCCGCTCATCATCAGGAGCTGTATCAGGGTCATCAATCTCTATGGTATGTGTGTGTGTGTGTGTCTGTGTGTGTGTGTGTCTGTCTGCATGTATGCCTCTGTATGTGTATGTATTCTGTGTGTGTGTGTGTTCGCATTTATACCTCTGTATGTTTGTTTATTCTGTGTGTGTGTGTGTGTGTTCGCATTTATGCCTTTGTATGTTTGTGTATTCTGTGTGTGTGTGTTTGCATGTATGCCTCTGTATGTTTGTGTATTCTGTGTGTGTGTGTGTGTGTGTGTGTGTGTGTGTGTGTTTGCATGCCTGCCTCTGTATGTGTATGTATTCTGTGTGTGCGTGTGTGTTTGCATTTATGCCTCTGTATGTGTGTGCGTGTGTGTGTGAATGTATGTGTGTGGTGTTTATTTGCTTTTATATCTCTGTATGTGTGTGTGTTCATTGTGTATGTGTGCTCATGTGCATGTATGTGTGTGTGTGTGTATGTGTGTCTGTATGTTTGCAATTCTGCCTCTGTATATGTGTGTTCTGTGTGTGTGTGTGTGTGTGTGTGTGTGTGTGTGTGTGTGTGTGTGTAAAACAGTGTATGTTGTGTTTGTGTGTGTGTAAAATGGTGTATGTTGTGTGTGTGTGTGACACAGTGTGTTTGTGTATGTGTGTCAGGTATGCATCACCAAGGTGTGTTCCGAGTCTCCGGAGCCCAGGTGGAGATCAACAACTTCAAAGCTGCCTTCGAGTCAGGTGAGAAAGAAAATGACATGCACACAAAAACAATGCTTGTTTCATTAAAAAAATATATATATATACATATATATTTTTTTTTTTTTTTTAAATTAAAAAAAAAAAATATATATATATAAATATATATATATGCACACTGCATTGTGTCTGCTGGCAATTTTGAATGAGATGACTGTTTCTTTGAAACCAGAGTAGATTACAAAGAAGAAGAAAAAAATGATAACAACCCAACAGACTTTAGCCCTTTAGCTGCAGCTGCCTAGTACGCACATCACTACATCACTGTCCTTCACTGTAACAATTGAGATTGCAGGTGGGGATGTAATAGCATTTATTTTTTGAAGCAATTGCGTGTTTCGTATGAATATGATTTTTATTGTGATCATCGTTCCTCAGTGTCAGTGAGTACAGTTCTGGATAGCTCAGCTGATCCCGTTACAGCAATTGTAAGCCAGAGCGTGAGAATCGGCTGGTCCGGACGGGTCCTAGTGTTTCAATCTTTTTGCCTGTTGTCACACTGATCAGAGGTTTGCGCATTGACGCACATTGTTGCGCACTGTCGTGCACTCTCACCCTTTGTATCTGAAGAGATCAGAATAGAGAACCTCTGTAAAACGATCTTGTGTGAGGTGTTCATTCCCTTTTCCTCCCCCCTCTTGTTCTTCCTTACTCTCTTGTGGAAAACACTGTATCGAAGATAGAACCCACCCCACAAACAACTACAACAAGGATGTCAGTCACCGTTCTTTGTTTGGACTTGATCCCTCCTGGGAATGTATTTCCTTTGTTCAGTGAATTGTGACACCACATATGGAACACACAGAAGGCAGTGATTATTGCACTCACTTCAAGGCAAGTCGCTCTGATCTCATCTCACCAAGATTCACCAGTGAGAGGGTTAAACACAGGAAACGAATGATGAGCACCCAAAGGCAGCTGTCCGTCGGCTCTGCCCAGGTAGGCAGCCTGTTGAGCAGATGGCCCTGGGTTCGTAAAGCTTGCAGCTTGGTCTCTTGACTGGGGATAGGCACTATATAGGTGTCAACAACAGTGATGATGATAATCTGGAACTGTTTGTACCTTCAGGTGAGGATCCATTGACCAAGGATAGGCACTATATAGGTGTCAACAACAGTGATAATGATGATAATCTGGAACTGTTTGTTCCTTCAGGTGAGGATCCATTGACCAAGGATAGGCACTATATAGGTGTCAACAACAGTGATAATGATGATAATCTGGAACTGTTTGTTCCTTCAGGTACGGATATCTTGACTGAGGATAGGCGCTAGGTATATCAGTGACAATGGTGATAATCTGGAACTGTTTGTTCCTTCAGGTACGGATATCTTGACTGAGGATAGGCGCTAGGTATATCAGTGACAATGGTGATAATCTGGAACTGTCTGATCCTTCAAGGAGAGGACCCTCTGGTGGACGTGGTGGATGCCAGCGACATGAACTCCATCGCTGGCGTCCTCAAGCTCTACTTCAGGAAGCTGCCAGAACCCCTCTTCCCCCTACACCTCTTTGATGCCTTGGTGGAGTGCACACGTAGGTGGTGGTGTTGAGGGTGTGGGTGCCTGTGTGGGAGGGGGGTGGGGGGGTGTGGGTGTGTACATGGAGAAGTATGAAGGGGGGGTGGTAGTGTGGGGGTGGAGGTGTGTATTGATGTGTGTTGGTGTGTTTGTGGGTGGTTTTGTGTGTGTTGGGGTGTATGTTGGGGTGTGGTGGTGTGGGTGTGTGAGTGACAGAAGATGGGGTCAGTATGTATGTGTGTGTGTGTGTGTGTGTGTGTGATGGGATTAGTGTGCTATCCGTTTGGGTGCTGATAAGAAAATTAATTTTTGAATTATTAAAATGATAATGATAATTAAAATGATAAATAAGTATAATTTATAATGCAATACATAAAGATAAAGACACACAGAAGACAAGCAGTGAAAGTGACAAATGATGATATAGAAGCCAAGTAAACAAGTAAGTAAATAGATATGATTTATAATGGAATATAAAAAAAGACACAAGGTATGAAGTAAGACCTATGGACACAGGTCGTTTTCTTTTCAATCGCCAAAGACGTGGAACAAGCTCCCTGTTAACCTCCGTCATTCTGATTCCCTGGTATCTTTTAAATATCGTCTCAAAACCCACCTTTTCCCTCAGGAATAAGTTCAATTGTGGCAGGTCCACTTCCTTTGCGTTAGCTGTGCTTGACTATGTGTGTATACCTATGTATGTGTACATAACTACATGCATGTATACGAATGTGTATTGTGTGTGCGTGTGTTTATGTAAGTTTGTGCCTGCCTATGTGTGCGTATG
>JAAQRG010156592.1:0-5000 GCA_011634625.1 Babylonia areolata
CGTCTTGGACGATCGTGTGTGAGTGACTGTGTCTCAGCAATCACATGCCAATAGCATGTCAGTGATGGCAAGAGAAATAGACTGGAAACACACACACACACACACACACACACACACACACACACACACACACACACACACACACACACACACACACACGATAGCTGTTAACACCATTTCAAGCAGCTAACAACGCAAACAGGGAGGAAAAGGCTGTTTTCAGAAGGAAATCGTTATCAGTCCCCCGCCTTCTGTATCATAAGGCGACGCAAAAAGCGCTAAGTCACGGTGCAAGTAAACCATCTTGAGAGGGATATTTGATTTACGACCTGAACATGGTATAGGAAAGATGAGATGCTTCTGCTGCAGTGCATCTCTGGGATATAAACCATACAGCAGATACTGCATTTGTTGCCATGGTGAATTAGGAAGCGTCGCGAGCTTACAGTTGTACTGGGAGGTCGCTGGTTCGAGACTCATGAGATGCGTGTCACTGAGGGATTTTTTCGGCCAGTGGCCGGCTTCTACCCAGCGTCGAGTATTGTTTAAAGTATAGGATAATTGTTGCTGTACCTTAGGGGGGTGTTGAATAAATTTTCTTTCCATTGTTGGAAGTGCGTTTATCTCTTGGGCGTAGTTCACCTCTGGATGATGTTATGAACAGAAGCACAGAGTACAACATTTTGACGTATTCCCAAGCAAACCTGAATGGGCTTCTGTAGAATGATCGTAATCATCCTCATAATCATTAATGCCACAGCTATATATATTACACCACAGGGAACTAGGTCAGGTCAAATATGTCAAGTGTGCTATCCAAGTTACACCACAAGGAACAAGGTCAAGTCAAACAGGTCAAGTGCGCTATCCAAGTTACACCATAAGGAACTAGGTCAAGTCAAACAGGTCAAGTGTGCTATTCACGTTACACAACAAGGAACTAGGTAAAGTCAAACAGGCCAAGTGTGCTATCCCCAGGAAACTAGGTCAAGTGAAACAGGCCAAGTGTGCTATCCCAGTTACATCACAGGCACACACACGCGTGCGCGCGCGTGCGCACACACAAAACGATGCATGCACACGCACAGACACACACGCAACATACACACAGTTGTTACACTCTGAATGTAATAGTATCTTACCCACATGTTTTTCTTTTTACATAATAATTGATGTATACATGGTGATAAGTGAAGGGTGTGTCAGGTTTTGTTGTTGTTGTTTTTGCTGACGGGCATTTTATTTTATTTTAAGTGAGCCTAAAGAAAATTTTCTGTTTTTGGTTGAAGCAGATAATAAAGTATTTTGAATTGAATTGAATTGAATTGAATTGAATTGAATTGAATTGAACCAGGTCACTCCGTGACGTAGCAACCTCAGTAAGCCATGCCGTTGTGGTAATGCACTGCCGAAGGCACAGAAACCACATGGACTGCTGCAGGGACAACTGTACACCAGATCCTTCCAGGTCTGGCGGTTGTGTGTCAAAGCCTGTGTCTCTGCAAATGGTGTTCCTGTCAGTTCAGCAATGTTTTTCAGTCCATCGGTTTTTGTTTGGTTTTGTTTTTTGTTTTTTTTGTTTTATTCTTAATTTCCCTGCGTCTCCCTCCTTCAACAGTCCCTTGCGCCAAACCGTTATACAGAACACTGGGCCGTATAAAAATCTGCTGACATCAGTTAAAAACAAAAAGAAGACTACGTTGGTGTGGCCACCTAACAAGAACCGATGGCCTTGCCAAAACGGAAATGTAGGTTGGGCCATAGCCGGTAGGCACCCTACCCAGTAAGCTGAGGACTGGTCCACGTGGAACTGCGAGACTGTATGTTACATGTCACTTCCATTCGAAATATTGCACGCACACACACTCTCTCTCAATCCCATTTGAATGGCTATATAATTCAAAGACAGAAACAACAGATTTGGCATACTGAGGCATTTGCCAGTGGAAAAGTAGATCGAACATGCTTTTCGCGGATTATCAAATTTTCGCGCAAGCACACACACACACACACGCACATACGCACACACACACACACACACACCCACACACACACACACACACACACACACACACACACACACAGGCACGCGTGCACATATACTTTTGCGAATCGTCAAAAAAACAAAAAACAAAACAAGCAAAAAAACAACAACATTGGAATAGAAACCATTCTTCTACAGATATGAAGCAGATAAAAAAAGAAGAAAACTTAGCTGAGAACTGCTATTTTAGATGACTTTTCACTGTGGTGACTGACTTCTCTAGTAGATCCCCATTGTAGCTTTCGGCGAAATGCGAGTCGAAAGTCCTGATTGACCATGGAATAAATGACAGGATTCGCACAGGAGTTGGCATAGCCAAGCCACGTGAAGACCTGAAACATAAGTGGGGGGATGCACGTGCCGCAGTAAGCAGCAATGGGGTTGATGATGAAGAAGGGCAGCCAGCAGAGCAGGAAGACCCCCACCATGACTCCAAGAGTGACGGTGGCCTTCCTGCTGGATGCTTTACCGGTGTCCTTGCCGGTCGCCACCACACCGTGACGTTGGTCAGTCACTTTTCTCTGCTTGTTTATCACCTCTGCATGGGTTTTCGCAAGCTGAATCACCCTGACACCGAGACAGACCACGGCGATGCAGGGAACGTAAAAGCTGACGGTGGATGACAGCAGAGCGTAAAGGAAGTTGATGTTCAAGGTGCAAGTTCGTGCGTTTGTATCCTCTGGCATCGTTACAGACTGCTTCTGGTGCCACTTAGACTGGATCGGAACGAACGCCAGGGCAGCCGACACCACCCACGCGATGACGATTTGAATCTTTATCTTAGCTCTTGTCATGAAGCCCTGGTAATGTAGAGGGTACTGAAACTGTAGATAACGATCGACGCAGACGAGGCACAAGTGTAAAATGGAAGCCGTAGCGCACATGATGTCCAAGGACACCCAGACGCTGCAGAAGGTGGAACCGAACTCCCACCTGCCGTGGACGTCGTTGATGATGGCGAAGGTCATGACCACCACCGACACCAGCATGTCAGCGATGGCGAGGGACAGAAGGAACAGGTTGGACTGTTTGCGTTTCAGATACCTGTCCGTCAGGATTGAAACAAACACCAGCAGGTTACCCAGGTAAGCCACCAGTTCACAGCTGGCCAAGAGGACACCGATCACCACTTTCCTTACCAGGCGATACACCTGGGTGTCATCCTTCACCACCTCTCCGCCCTCTGTAGCATTCACGGTGGTCAGCACAGCTGCTGAGCTGTGGGTGATAACAGTCAGGGTGTTTGACATTGCTAAACACGAGATATGAGTGGAAAAAGAGGATTAAAATTAATCAGTATAAAATGAACAATACCTCACTGCAACAGGATTTCAAAGCAAATACATATTGTATTGGTGTCAGCACTGAATGCGGTGGTGATTGATGAATACCAATGATATGTTTACGTCAGAGTGCGTACAGTTTATTGCAAAGCGGAACACCATCAACTGCAACAACAAAGATGATGAAATGGAGGTGATATCAGAAACAAAAATAGCAAAGATAAAGAAAAGATTAACAAAAGAAACATCAAATAGAAAAAAAGAAAAAAGAAAAAAAAAGATCATACTGAACACACACGCGTGCACGTACGCAAACACACACGCATAAACACACACACACACACACACACACACACACACACACACACACACACACATCCCATCCCCCCATCCTTCCCACCGTCTAATATCACTTCCCAGTGCAAAGACTTTAAACTAAAGAAAGAAAGAAAGAAAGAAAGAAGAAGAAAACACACACACACACACACACACACACACACACACACACACACACACACACACACACACACACACACACACACACACACTGAAAATAAGTGAGGTGCCAAAGTGTTCATTGCAAAGACTGAGGTAATATTTTTTGCGTTTTCGGGAAGTTGAAATCGTTCAAACTCTCGACTGTTGGCCACCGTTCTTTCTCTGTCTCTGGACCTTGCAATTGGAATGAACTTCCTCTTTCGCTTCGTCAAGTCTCCACACTCAGCTCTTTCAAGTCTGGCCTTAAAACCCACCTCTTCCCAAAATCGCCTCCCTTCCCTGCCTCTTCCTTGTCTTTTTAGAATTTTTTTTTTTTTTTTTTTTTCAGTTTTAGAGTTATGCTTGCGTGAGAATGACTGGTGCGAAAGCGCTTTGATTTGTTTATGCACAAGATTTAGCGCTATATAAGTACCATTATTATTATTATTATTATTATTATTATGAAGCTATCTTCATTATCGAAGTCATTATCACATGTTGAACTTCATAAAACATGACTTGCGCGCGTTGATTGTAAATATATATCTACATATCATTCATTTGCGGATGTCTGATTAAAGTGCATGGAATGATACAATCAAACGATTCGAAAGACTTTTCAATCCAAACTTTGCATTTTTAAAAAGTATTTTAGAATCCCCCAATACCATTTGCAAAATATTCAGTATTTAGCGCATAAACAACAATGACAAGTGCCAATATTTTGTAACTAACATTGTTTGTCTATAATTATCAAGTAAAAATCCTGGCTATTATAAGAAAATATTCAATATGAAAATTTCATGTAAGCCTTGAATTGAAAAACCAACCAACCCATGTTCGTATCTCAGCACTTTATCTATTCGAAATGACGGCATGACCAGTATGTCCGTTTCATTATCAAACAAAACACGCCATTAGTGTTCCGTTAGTATGACACAGATCAGTTCATTCATCCACAAATGAATGTCATCTGCATTCTACATAAGTCCGGCACTGCCTGACAGAATCTAAAAAAAGATCGTAAAGTAAAATGTTGAAATAATGAGGTGCATAAACCGACCCCTGTGTGATACCGCACTACATTTTTTCTGGAAAGAAGAGTATGACGTCTTGACTTTTACCTCCTTACTTCTCATGTGCGCTCACATTTGATGCAAGAGCAGGTATTACAAAACAGACGCACAGACTTGAAA
>JAAQRG010156592.1:7500-11656 GCA_011634625.1 Babylonia areolata
AACAGTTGCTCCTATTACACACCATTGTTTGATGTTGTGCATGTTTAACAAAAGAATAACATCAGAGACGAATTACATTCACCATGGCTAAGAGCTATGTGAACTGATTCTTTAAAATCCCCGAATACAGCTGAACACAAAATATAGCATCACACAATGTGTGTTTTCTTTTCTTTATTACAAAAATGTAAAACATCCACTCTTACTCATTTATTTGTTTGTTTGTTTACTTACTCGTGTGCATACGTGCTACGCGCGTGTGCCTGTATATGTGTATGTGTAACCGTATGTATGTGTGGGTTTAGGTATGCCTTGATTTAGTTTATGTACGTACGCGTTCAATAGCAAAAAACAAAACAAAACAAACAAAAAAAATCCATTTTTAGACATTACCTTAGAATGAATGTGTAATAGTGTGGTGCAGAAACACTAATGAGTTGAGTTCTTTTGTTACTGTGAAAGAAGTGGGAATTGTAATGTTAAAATCGAGAAAATATCTCGCTTGCACAATGTGATATCGCACCAACACGAGCCTGATTATTGTTCGTTTGCACCGGCATTTGTGCGAAAGGATGCCTGGATGCCTACCTGGGTATAGCCGAGTGACAGCTATCTGTAGGCGCTCATCATTCGTTTCCTGTATTATTCATATAGGCGTCAGTCACACACACACACACACACACACACACGCGCGCGCTCGCACGCACGCACGCACACACACACACACACACACACACACACACACACACACACACACACACACACACACATGGAATGACAAAAATATTGGAAAAAAAAACTTTTGACGAGTAGAATACTGGATGCTGGTGGGCCTAATGTCTCCGCCAGCAGGTATCTGTTTCAGTGGAACTAATATAGGGAGTTCCCATCACACTCCTGTTTGGTTAGATATACTGAGCATGTCATACTGATGCAATCAAGGCCAGCTGTTTTTTCAGTTTGGACAGATTCCGCGGCTTACTGAGTAGGACCTATTATTTTCATTTGAATTTTTCAATGTTAAAAAAAAAAAAAAAATGGTTTGAAGCGCTAGAAGAATCAACACCCTACGAGGCGAAGTCACAGAAAATGTCGGTCATTAGCAAGAACCTGTTTTTATTTAATGGACTGTTTTTACACAAAGCAAATATCACCAAATTACTGACTGCACACAGCTTTTTCTTTTTTTATATAATTTTTTTTTTATACAACAGGCTCAACATTCTGCACGAATACATGTATTCTTTCGGATGTGGGAGGGGTTGTCAAATATCGAACATATTTTCCATGCTAATCAAAATGGAGAAACCATCTGTTTAGATGTAGTTAAGTTAAAGAAGGTCATGTCCATGCACAGTCTGATGTGTGATGGTATACAAGTATTATCAGGGCCTAGTAAGTTGCCTTTGCCAGTCCGTCGTCTGCTCAGCCAGTCAACGCATTTTCTTAGACGAAATCAAGCAGCGAATATGGCCAACAAAGAATGCCCCATGTAAACCACAGCAGAAGCAGCAGGGGCGGATAGGCAGGCTTTTGGACTTGACATGTTCAGTATATTAAACTAAACAGGGAGTATAAAACGAATTTCCCGTTTCCGGTGAAATATACTGAACCATGTCAAACTGATGCTGAACTGAAAGCAAATGGGGGACGGAAGAGCACGGTGAATCTTAGTAACAGTTTGTTTCGTACTATCTAGATAAAACTACTGAACTTTTTCTTTGAAGGTTTCCCTGATAACAAACTAAACAAGAGGCAAAGACTTCATGGCTCACGTGTGATTCCTGCTGCACAACAACAATAAAAGGGATAGGCTATCATTGACGATGGATGGGAAGGGGAGGGGGTTACTAGTACATACCCATGACGATCCAAATCATAGTTTAGCTCACCATCAGAAACTGAGTGTTTGTTGAACCGAAAGTTGTGTTCTGGAAACGGATCCATTCTGTATGAAACACCCAACGTCGATCAGCTTTTCATTGCTTTACGATCATAATGTAGATACATCAAAGTTTCAAATCTGTGTGTTGACGCTGCGTGCACCATGCCTAAAAGACTTCAGTTAGGCAGTGGTTGACATTCCTGTCTAAGGTCATCCGTCCTGAAGGTAAAGGTACCATATGGTCGGATTTTGTGAAGATCCACTCCACCATTTTGTTTCTTCGTTCTTCTGGGACGTTTCAATTTTACGGGTGGATTCTCAACTGAAAAGACCCAGACAGCTGACACTTGTTTTGTTTCGGGGTATAACTGAAATATCCGCGTCTCGTCCCCCGTTAAAATGTCCCAAACACGATTTGATCTCCGTCAGTTGTTTGGAGCATGCGTGTACACCAGTCAACCCTACCCTTGCTTTGTTCGTCATTCAAGGTAGGAGGGACCCAGAGGGTGGACACAACGGTTTCCGACTCAAAAATGACACCGATACGTCCCGAAATGTTCAGCGTATTTACAATTTCAATTTTGGTTGTTTTTGGATTCCCCTCAATCGTTCACGTTACCTGGGTCACTTTTTTTCTGGAGTAACGACGATTACTGGACAACCACAACGGTCACCATCTTGAAGCCTTGATCTCCCAAACTTAATTTCTTTCAACCAGTGAAAAACCGTCATTCAGCATGGACAGTACTTGCTAAAGCAGTATCCTGAAATTCAGTATGATATTCAATCGTGTCAGCCTATAACCTCCAGAACAGCAGTGGAGGCATCTGCTGTCCTGACTATCTGGGCTAGAATTGATTACAGTGGAGAGTGTCTTGCCCAAGTTACATCCCAACTGATCAAACAGCTCTCAGTTAGCTGTTGGCCCAACGGTAATCTTATGTCAACCTGTGACATAAGCTGAGCGTTGGGCCTATAACGAAACAAAAAAAGCTTTTATTGAACTGTTTTCCACGACAAAAGTCACAGTAAATTACTGCACGAAAATCATGTTGTGAGAGGGTCACTTTTCCTGCAGAAAAGCCATCACCATTACTCCACATATTGCCTTCTCGAGCAAAACAGGTTCCGGGAATGGAGTGATATTTGACATCATTTCTTCGACATCAATTACTGAATGATGTATAGTATGACACTACCATTCCTGTAGTTTTTTTTCTTCTGTTCAGCTACTTAAATGAGCCCCTCTCGTACCACAAAATGCCACCATATCTTTTTGATCTTCTCCATCTATACCATCCTTCTAGGTGCTTAAGTCTCTTGACACCTCTCTGCGAACAGGCCCTCGGTTCTCCCTTGAGACCTTTGGGAAGAAACGTTTCTTTGTCTTTGGCTCCATTGTCTGAAACTCCTTACCTCTGTCCCTGAGAAAAAAACCTCAGTTGCATTTCTTTGAATTTC
Organism: Babylonia areolata; assembly: GCA_011634625.1. Taxonomy (NCBI): domain Eukaryota; kingdom Metazoa; phylum Mollusca; class Gastropoda; order Neogastropoda; family Buccinidae; genus Babylonia; species Babylonia areolata. The sequence continues at coordinate 10,847 of JAAQRG010156592.1, forward strand.
ACCTGTCCTGATGTCTGTGACGGTGCATGTGTGTGCTTTTTTCTGTTTCTGTGCATGTTACTGGGGTGTGGTGTGGAGTGGAGGGGAGGGGGATGTGGAGACTGATTTATAATGTGATTTTAGTCATGTATTGTTTAGGCATTGTAATGTACGTTGATGATGATGATTATATTAATACTTATAAAGCGCCTGCCCTCGGTCAGAGACCAAGCTCTAAGCATTTTACAAACACGGAGTCATTTGCACAAGAGGCTGCCTACCTCAGTAGAGCCGACTGACAGCTGCCATTTGGGCGCTCGTCACTCGTTTCCTGCGTCATTCATTCAGGTTTCAGTTACACACTCATACAGACATGTAATATTTTTCATGTATGATTGTTTTGTTCATTTAGCCCGCCATTTAGGTAGCCATACTTCGCTTTCGGGGATGTGCACGCTGTGTATGTTCTTGTTTCCGTAATCCATCGAACACTGATATGGATGACAGGATCTTCTGCGTGCGTATAGACACGAAAGGGGTTCAGGCACTAACAGTTGTCCACATAAGTTGACCTGGAAGATCGGAAAAATTCCTACCCTTTACCCACCAGGCGTCGTTACCGAGATTCGAATCCGGGCCCCTCAGATTGAAAGTCGAACGCTTTAACCACTCGGTTATTGCACCCGTCTGGCATGTTTGTCGTTGGTTTAAGGTGTTCGAATTGGTTTTAAGCAATGCGATTTAGTTTAGGCATTGCGATATTTATGTCAAATATTTTGACATAAAATTCCATGATCATAAACCTGGAGCGGACAGGGGTTGGGTATTTCA
>JAAQRG010156595.1:0-2500 GCA_011634625.1 Babylonia areolata
ACTCCCCACCCCATCCCATCACTCGCAGACAAAAACAACACCAGCAGCATCAACAACCGACAGCACCTGCAGTCCAGATCACACTGGCTTGGGTAGGTGATGCCGTTGGCACCACACACGGGTAGATACACGGGTGGACACACACAGGGAGGCTGCTGCTGCTGCTCTTTGCAGGCCCCCTCGTGGGCGACACTCACGTTTCTGTGGGGAAGAACAGACATGTAGCGGCTTTGCTTTCATGCAGACTTGAACAGGAGGGCGACTGGATTGGCTAAAACTATGAATTGTGATAGTATCAAACGTTGGTGCGCTCTAAAAAAGAAAGATGTTTTGTTCAAATTGGTTAGATTCGTTAAAAACTACATTAGCTGAATTCTGATTGTAATTGTCACCTCACACATACATGTATATTCAAATGAGAACATAATTACATCGTAAATGATTACTTGATTTGTTTGCTCATGTACCTGGATGTGATTTGTCGCAGACGTAAACATTATTGCCCTGTACAATTTGATATATCACTTATAAAATGTTTTATTTCATTTTGGTTTCCATTTGTTGATTAAATCTTATTCTCAATGTGAATACGTTTTGAAAGAATTGATCGCATGAGTGAGTTTATGAAAAGGACTGATTGTTTCTTCTTTGTTTTACTTAATCTTTTCTTTCTTTCTTTCTTCTCTCTCTCTTTCTCTTTTTTTTTGGCGCCTGCGCTGCTCTTTGCATTTTTTCCGTAATGGTATGATTGCATGTGTCTTTTTAGATCCATGTGCCCCTGTGTTTTTTTTTGGGGGGGAATTAAAGTTCCAGTGTGCGACAACGACCATTAGAAAATCAACGGAGACAACTGCTGTTTCGACTATCCGGACTATACCCATGTATCATGACAGTCGTGTCCGACTGCGACCATTTGAACAGCACTGGAGGCAACTGCTGTCCCCGACTATTTTGGGCTAGAATTTGATCAAAGTGCAGAGTGTCTTGCCTAAGTTACATCCCCACTCTTTCGGCCTCTTCAGAGGGTTTTAGGGCAGTCGGCGTTGGGATGATCCCAAGGCCAGGTAGCCCCCCCCCCCAACCCGGCCCCCTCACCCCCCCAACACACACACTAAGGGCCAGTACAAGGGACAGGACTGATGATATCCTCTCCTTAAACATGACATGTGAACGGATCAGAGATCTACATGCTATGATCTAAAACGTAATTGCGGACATAGGGACAACCTGCCGATATCCTCTCGTTATCAATTGTACATAAACGTATCAGAAATCAAAGAGATTTGATTTTTATCAGAAATGTGCTTTGGTTTATTACACAGATCTGGACATAAGTATAACCTTTCAGACATCCTCTCATTATCCATGAGGTGAAATTATCAGATGTGCTTTAGATTTACAAAGATACGGACAAAAGGACCACCCTACTGATATCCTCTAGTTATCCGTAATAGGTGAACGTATCAATAATGTATGAGCTTTAGTTTTACACATATATGGATACAAGTCAGTCCTATTGATATCATTTTGTTATCCATTACAGGTGAAAGCATCAGATGTGCTGTGCTTTAAATCTGCAAAGAAATGGACAAAAGGACCACACTACTGATATCGTCTAGTTATTCACGATTGGTGAACGTATCAGTGATGTATGAGCTTTAGTTTTACACAGATATGGACATAAGGGCAGTCCTATTGCTATTCTCTTATTTTCCATTACAGCTGAAATCATCAGATGTGCTTCAGCTTTACACACACAAAGACATAAGGACAGCCCTGTTGATACGCTCTTCTTATCTATTACTAGTTGTACGTAAATTGCCATATATATATAAGTTGTCATGTGAGAGTCTTAATTCACAAAACCCACTGGCCCATTCAGTCCATCACACACTGACCGACACTGCATGTGACAGGGGCTGTCGTAGGTGTGTCCGTCTTGACCACACACGGGCTGATAGACCAGTGGACAGGCACAGGGGGTGGGGGTGGGGGTGGAGGAGGAGCCACACTCTCCCTCGTGGGCCGCCTGGAGTCCCCTGAACATTGACAACAGTACTGTCAGTGGCTTCAGTTGAAATGATGAAGATGAAGATGATGATGGTGGTGATGAAGATCCTGAAGATCTAGTTAGTCACCAGCCCCATCCACATGTAATATGCAGCTTCTGTTCAAACGTGTGTGTGTGTGTGTGTGTGTGTGTGTGAGTTTGTGTGTGTGAGAGAGAGAGAGAGTTTGTGTGTGTGTGTGTGTGTGTGTGGTGTGTGTGTGTGTGTGTGTGTGTGTGCGTGCGTGCGTGCGTGCGTGCGTGCATGTGTGTGTGTATGTGTGTGTGTGTGTGTGCGCGCGCGCAGTGTGTGTGTGTGTGTGAGTTTGCACAAGTTTTTATGTTGATGTGCACTTGTATGCATCCTAATTTCTACTGCATCTGTGTTTGTGCATGATTTTCGATTTATGTTCGTATCTTGTTATGGACTATCTCCCCACCCCCGCCCCCAAT
>JAAQRG010156595.1:7500-11632 GCA_011634625.1 Babylonia areolata
TGGACTGTCAATCTGAGGGTCCCGGGTTCGAATCACGGTGACGGCGCCTGGTGGGTAAAGGGTGGAGATTTTTACAATCTCCCAGGTCAACATATGTGCAGACCTGCTAGTGCCTGAACCCCCTTCGTGTGTATATGCAAACATAAGATCAAATATGCATGTTAAAGATCCTGTAATCCATGTCAGTGTTCGGTGGGTTATGGAAACAAGAACATACCCAACATGCACACCCCCGAAAACGGAGTATGGCTGCCTACATGGCGGGGTAAAAACGGTCATACACGTAAAAGCCCACTCGTGTGCATATGAGTGAACGCAGAAGAAGAAAATCATCACAACAGCAGAGGAGGCACCTGCTGTCCCAACTACCTGGGTTAGAATTTATGGCGGAGAGTGTCTTGCTCCAGTTACATCCCCACGTCTATCGACCAAGAAGGTTTAAGAACAGTAGGCGTCGGGATGGTCCCCAAAAGCCACCTAGCCCACAAGGCTAAAAAAAGAAAGAAAAGAAATCAGTCTTGCCTCCCAGTTCGAGAGTCATGATCCTTCACAAAAGACCAAGCTGTAAATGATGTCCCATTACAGCCGGGGGGAAGCCATTGATCATACAGCTCGCACTTTACTGTTGGCCTAAATGTAAGCCTATACGTATCTCTGATATCAGCCAAGTGTGGAACCTACACACACACACACACACACACACACACACACAGATATATATATATATATATATATATATATATATATATATATGAGACAGTCAGTCGTGTTCGACTATGACCATCAGAACAGCAGAGGAGGTAACTTCTGTCCTGACTATTTGGGCTAGAATTTGATTATAGTGGAGAGTGTCTTGCCCAAGTTACATCCCCACTCTCCCGGCCAAGAGGGTTAACTTTTAGGACAGTCGGCATAGGGATGGTTCCCAAAGGCCTGCTAGTCCCCAAGGCTGCAGCACTAAGAGCCTTTGCCTCCTAGTTTGTGAGTCATAGTCTTTCACAAAAGACGAAGCTGTAAAAGATTTCCCATTGCATTGGAGAAACCATTGATAATACAACTGTCACTTTGCTGTTGGCCCAACTGTAAACTTATGTCAATCTGTGATATAAGCCGAGTGTTGGGCCTTGGAGCTGCATAGATGGACAGGTTCAAGGTTTAACTCACTCAGTACGGCCAGTCCTCTCTTCTCCTCTACACAGACCCCTCGGATGTCCAGTGGGTGTCTGAATGACCCAACCTTTAGCTTCCGTCGTCAGAATTGTGGCATTCTTTGTCAACATGCACGTCTTCAGTATAAGAGCCTTCCGCTTGCAATATTTTGATGATGGTAATTGGGGTGAAACGCTGTTAACGTCGTCTCTTTCGCCGTTCGTATGGAAAAAGTTAAAGTCCCGTCGCCTCTTTCAGCCACCAGGGCAGTGAATTCGTGTCCACTGAGTCAAGGGCTTGGTTGGATAGAAAGGCGTGGAGCCCAATCCTCTCCTTCCGCCATTTCAACCTTCCCTACCCGGTCAGTGGATTGTGGACATCGGAGTAAAGCGGGCGCCTTTCCCCAGGACACAGCGCCATGCTGAAACAGGGCCTTGAACCTTGATCACTGGTGACCCCCGAAAACAGAGTATAGCTGCCTACGTGGCGGGGTAAAAACGGTCATACACGTAAAAGACCACTCGTGTACATACGAGTGAACGTGGGAGTTGCAGCCCACGAACGAAGAAGAAGATCACCATATAGTGAACATCGGATCAGAAGTGACCAAACGAATTTCATCTGGACAGAACACATATATATCAACAGATACACACGTGCAATCATACCCGAAAGTTCGCGCAGGCACACACACACACACACACACACACACACAAACACGCACAAACGCGCGCGCGCGCACATACACACACATACACACACACACACACACGTTTTTCGACAGCAGCCTTCTTATGATACTTCCTTGATAACCCGACTTAATTATGTTATTTGTTCTTTTCGAACTCATTTTTCACCCTAAAAAAAAAAAATCTCATTCATCTAATAATGATAAGCGTCAGACTGTGATCTGACAGAAAGAAACAAACGAAAAGAACGTTAAGGAACGGGAAAAATAGTGAGAAAGAAAGAAAGAAAGAAAGAACAGGAAAAAAAAGTTGGGGAACAGAAAGAAAAAGGGTAAATGAAAGAAAGAAGGATGAATAAAGAACAGGCGGAAGGGAGAAGAAAAAGACACAAAAAGAAAATAAAGAGGAAATGAAAAGAAAAACAAGAAAACGGATGATTAAAGAAAGGAAGACTAAACAAAAACCAAAAACAGAAAAAAGGAAAGAAAGAAATGAAAGGAAACAAGGAAATAACGGACGAATAAAGAAAATGTGTGGGAAAGAAAGAAGAACAAAGAAACAAACAGAGAGAGAGAGAGAGAGAGAGAGAGAGAAGACGAAGACGAAGACGAAGAAGAAGAAGGAGAAGGAAAAGCAGAAGAAGAAGAAGAAGAAAACTTGACAAATTACAGGAAGAACGGAATAAAGAAAAAAAAAGGAAAGAAAAGAAAGAACGAACGAATGAAAGATGTGGGAGGGGTGGAAGGGGAAAAGAAGCAAACAAGAAAGAGAGAAAGACAGCGTCAAACACACAGGAAAACTTCCCCCCCCCCAACCCCCCACCCCCACACACCTGCAGTCCAGTTCACACTGGTTAGGGTAGGTAACTCCGTTGACACCGCACACAGGGAGATAATGCTTGGGGCACACGCACAATGGCGGACCATCTTCACAGCTCCCGTCGTGTGATTTTTCAACACCTCTGATGACAGACGACAACAGCACAACACACACACACACACGGTAAAGTCCTGTTTTAAACATCCTAAATTCTTGTGCCTGTTATGCAAGCACGTGAAAAATGATAAGCAGCGAGTAATACTGCTTCTTCCACTTGACGACCAACATCATCATGTTGATGAAAATTGTCGTTTTGTGGGAGGTTGCTATTGGGTGCTATTCATTGGTTGGGGAAATGGGGTTGCAGTCCACTGGTGCTCGGTTGTCTGTGTTATTACTCACAGTTGTAACTCGTGTGTATTGCTGAACGATTTAAAATTATTTAAACCTGTCGGTGAGCATACTGTAAGCTTTGAACTTGTTGATATTTTCGTTGTTGTAGTAGTTTTGTCATCGCTCCGACACGCAGTTCTTGTACAGTAAAATGATTTAACATTATTCAAACATGTCAGTGAACATACTCAAAGCATTAAGCCCCTTTGAAGCTCTTTTGTCTTTTGTTATTGTTGTAAATCATGTGTACTGTTGAACGATTTAAAGTTATTCAGACATGGCAAGTGAGCACACTATAAACTTGTTGATGCTTTTTTTTTTTTTTTTTTTGCCATTGCTTACACACGTAATTTATGCGTACTGCTTAACGATTAAAACGCGTTGATGCCCTTTTGTCACTGCTTATCGGTTGGGATTCATGTGCACTGACGAGCCACTAGGAGCAATCGGATGCTCTGTTGTCGTTGCTTATCCTTATAATTCCTCTGTGCTGTTGAACAATGAGATAAATACTTGCTGATGCTCTGTCTCTGCTTATCCTTGTTACTGGTGTGCACTGTTGAATAATATGAATATATATATATATATATATATATATATATATATATTATAGTAATATGTCATAATGATGATGATGATAATATAATGACATATAATACACAACAATGCAACATTTCAACCTATTCCATTACCGCACCTGCAGAGGCGGGAGCAGTCATTGTCGTAGGTCATGTTGTCGTGGCCGCACACAGGCCGGTAGACCGAGGGGCAGGAGCAGGCGTTGGGAGCTCTGGAACACTCCCCGTCATGCTGCTTCTCCACGCCCCTGGAACACACACACACACACACACACACACACGGACGTGCACACACACACACAAACACACACACACCACACACACGGACACACACACACACACAGAGACGCACAGACACACAAACGCACACATGCATACACATACACACAAAACGTCACACACAGACATACACAGACACACAGATACATAAACACAGACGCACGGACCCACACACGCACACATGCATATACATACACGCACAAGGTCACAAACACACACACACAC
>JAAQRG010156596.1:0-11634 GCA_011634625.1 Babylonia areolata
ACACACAAAAATCCCCACCTGTCTGTCCTCGGTGCTGGCAGAGGGACGGCTGGTCGGGGGCACCATGGCATGGAACTTCTGCACAAACTCACGGAACTCCATGAACTCTGGGAAGCCTGCACAAAAACAGATATTTAATCAGTAAACAAACAAACAAAAAAAGGTTATCCATGGCTATTGCTGCAAAGTGCAATGAGGCGGGTTACAGTCTTTCTTTTTGTCTCAAGAAGTCCTTCATCATCATCATCGTCATCATCATCATCATCATGACCATCAACATCATCGACAATTGTCATCACACTATTTCCTGGCAAAGTGCTGATGTCTCTGCATCTCTTGCACAACTGCAACACATACAGATGCAAACACACACAAACAACACACACAGAGAACACACTCTGACAGAAACACAACCAACACACACACATGCAAACAACACATGCATACTCTCTCAGTCTCACCGAAACACAACCAACACACAAACACACACATACAAAATGAAAACAACACGCACGCGCGCACATACACGCACGCACACACACACACACACACACACACCACACACACACAACACAACACACACAACACAAACACATGCAAACAACAAACACACACTCACACATAAACAACACACACACAGAAACACAAATCTCACAAAAAACACACACAAAAATCCCTTACAAAAACTTCCCTACAGTAAATAAATAAATATAATTCAACAGAGTGAAAATCTGATACCCAAACCCCTTCCACACACATAAAAAAAACAACAACAAAAAAACAACCAACACCACAACGCACAATCACAGACCTCACAACCCCAACCCCACCCCACCCCCCACGCCCCCCACCAACCTCCTCCCCCCTCACACCAACCCACCCCCCACACCCCCAAGCACTCACCTTGCCGATGCAGTCTCAGAGCATCCAGTATCTCAAAACCTCTGAGCTGCGAGCGCAGCAGAGGCACATTGAGCTGCCTGTCATCGGCGCCGGCAGCGCCCATCTTGTCCCTGATCTCACACAACCCCGCCGTCTGCTGCGGGAGGAAGCAGAAGACGAAGTGCGGCTGCGTCTTCCGGAGCGTCTCCATCACCGAGTCCTGTCGTGTGAACAGCGAGTCGAGATATAATGCGTGAGGTGAGGAGGGGGAAGGAAGGCCAAGGGAGAGAGGAAGGGTAGGGAGGGAGGAGGACAGGATGGAGTGGGAGCGTGGGAGAGAGAGAAAGGATGGGAAAGGATGGAGGGGGGTGGGGAGAGAGAAGAGAGAGAAAGAATGAGGGGGGGAGAGGGGAACAGGAGAGAGAGACAAGTGAGAGAGAGAGGGGGGGGGGAAGAGACAGACAGAGACAGAGAGAAAATGAAGCCAAACAAAATGAAAATTATTTAGAGTAGGCCACAGCCTCTTCTCAGGTTCTGAAGGGGATCCAAATGCAAATGCCAAATTTATAACCAATGGAAAGATAAAGAAACCACAAGCAATGATGTGTTGACAACTACTTCACATAAATCTGTGTTACTTAAAGCATTCTTAAACTACATCAATGTACCTCTTAACTCACTCTGGTTGATGGAATGCTATTGAGTTTCAGACATAAGGCAGCGTTCTGGACGACGCAACGCAATAGCGGTTTCGACAATCAAAATTTTTTCCATGTTTTCTTCATGGGGTAGCATAAAAATTGCAGCTACACCAGGCACTGTGAACGTGTCAAAGGTCAAACGGAAAGTTTCTTCGTGAGGTTCTGTAACTATACACTCGCTGGTGAGCCACTGATCTCGGCACCCCACATGACAAGCTAATCTGCGTACGTATTGTAAATGGCATCGCAGGAGGTACAAGTGGAAATTTTTGGAGCAAACTAGATCACGACCGTGGCTTTTTACTGCTGCTGAAGTGATTGAAATATTTCAAAGGTTTCAACATCAACGAGTACGATGAAGACGAATAAAGTATCTGCAGTGAAGAAAACTACCAGCAAGAGGGTACTGACAGTGACTCAGCTTCTGGGGGCTGTGAAAAGAGGGAGGGGGGTGTGGGCATACACATTACATGAGGAGAGGAGTCAGTGGGTCAAGTACAGCGAGTTTCATTCAGTTACTTTGTGTTTTGTATTTTTTGTGCTTTTTTTCCTAACCCTAACAAATGGGTCGTCTGCAGCAAAAAGCAAGGGAGAAAACTATTTGTCCGGAGTGAGTTAAAGGCTTTGAATAAATACAGGGACGCATTCTTATGTTGTCATTTCGGTTTTCATCAGTTAGGTACACATGGAAGAGACATGGATTCACAGAAAATTTTCTAGGAAAGTAGTCTTGCCTGGGGTCACACTAAAGGAAATAATATAAAATAAAATTTGTGTCCTTTGGGTTGTTTTTTTTTTTTTCAGTTACACACAACTGACGAGTCAAGGTATTCATGATGGAGACCTCATTGTATAAGACAGACAGAGGAGAGAGAGAGAGATACAGAGACAGAGAGAGAATGCAAACTGTATATCAAATACACCTCTCAATCATGGATGGTACGCTGAGAGAGACAGAGAGAGAGAGAGAGAGGGAGAGAAGGTGTTGGGGGTATGGGTGGATGGAGAGGGTGGGGAGGGCAGGTAAGCCGTGTCAACTGGCAGGAATGTGAATGTGAACCAGTTGAGTGGGGAGGGAGAACATCTAGGGCAGCAAGTGTACGAGACAGGGCTGTGGAAGTGTGTGATAGTGAGTGTGAATTTTTGTGGGGTGTGTATGTGTGTGTGTGTGTGTGTGCATGTGTATGTATGTTTGTGTGTATGTGTGTGTGTGTGTGTGTGTACGTGTGTGTATGTGTGCGTTCTTCCTTTAATTTAGTGTCTTTTTACTTTGATACTAGACATGTGTGTGTTGTGTATGGGTGGGTGGGTGTGGGGGAGGACTTGGGGGTGAGGGGGGGCGCACATGTGTATGTGTGTGCATGCCAGTTCCGTTGGAATGTCCTTGTAAGTGCACACACACATGCGGGCACAAACACACACACATACACATCACACACAGACAGTCACACACACACACATACACACACACAATCAAACACAAGGAACCAAAAAGAACCCCACCTTCCCGACACACACACACACACACACACACATAACTCACCACTTGGAACTTGACCTGCAGGCAGACCGACTTCTTCTTGAGGGCGGCGGTGCCGGACATGAAGGTCCTCCGCATGCTGCCCACGCGGCGTAGCGTGGTCGATCCCTCCATGCCCGCGATGGACCCGCTCACCACCCCGCCCACAGAGGCCTTCAGGCTGCCAAACAGCTGGCTCACCGCCGGGCTGGTTGGGAAAGAGGGGGGGGAAGAAAATTATCGTTCACTCACTCAGTAACCAGGGGTTGTATTCATGGGGCGGGCGCAAATGGAAATTCCTGGACTAAACGTGTTGTCTGAGACAATCCATCAGAAGCTGGAATTCATGGCGGGTGACTCAAGCCAAGTCCCGGTCTAAACTCTTGACTAAAACGGCTGAAATTTTGTCCGCTGATTTCACTAGACTACACTTCGTACACCCAGACTTTGTTAAGGGCAAACGGCGTGTTCATGTTTGGTAAGTACTGCAGTCAACTGGAACGCACCTTCTAGAACTGTATGATGATGATGATGATGATAATGATAATACTAATACCAATAATAATAATAAAAGTTGGGGGTTTTTGTGCATTTCATTAAAATAAAACAAAAAGACGTCTAATACATAAGAATTAAAATTACAAACACACATACAAACACACACACACACACACACACACGCACACTGGTGCTTCAAAACATAAAAGCGACTTCATTGGAGTTTGTCAACCATGTGCATACAGCATGATCGCACGTGTTAGACACAACAAACCAATAACTCCACTGCGCTCAGATTCTCTTCTTTCCCAGGCGGACACATTACCACGAGGCCAACACTCCACTGTAGCCTACAGTAACAGCAGGGGGCAGTGGTTTCAGACAGGCATGGAGGTTTATTCCGGGAAAGGCCCTGAGGGGGTGGTAACATGGAAAGTGTTGAGTGAAGTGTTGGCCCTAGAGGAAACGCAAATGTCCACCTAGAAGCAAGACAATCTAAGCACACTTATTCGAATCCCATAGTCTCCAGTATTTTCTGCCCCCCACTAGACCACCCTTTTTTTGTATTGTATTGTATTGTATTGTATTGTACTACTCTTTTTGTCAAAACAGATTTCTCTGTGTGAAATTCAGGCTGCTCCCCCACAAGGGGAGAGCAAGTTGCTACAACTGAGACAGCACCACCCATTTAATTTTTTTTCCCCTGCCTGCAATTTCATTTGATTTCCTATTGAAGTGGATTTTTCCAAAGAATTTTGCCAAGGCTCAACCATTTTGCTGCCGTGGCTTCTTTTACGTGCGCCAAGTGCATGTTCCACACAGCGCCTCAGTTTTTCATCTCATCCAAATGACTAGCGTCCAGATCACCACTCAAGGTCTAGTAGATGGGGCGAATACACCCACAACGAAGGGATTCAAACCAGTGCGCTCTGATTCTCTCGCTTCCTAGACAGACGTGTTACCTTGAGGCCAACACTCCACTGTGGCCTACAGCAACAGCAGGGGGCAGTGGTTTCAGACAGGTATAAAGGTTTATTCCAGGAAAGGCCCTGTGGGGGTGGTTACATGGAAAGTGTTGAGTGAAGTGTTGCCCCTAGAGGAAATGCAAACGTCCACCTAGGAAGCGAGACAATCTGAACGCACTGGTTCAAATCCCATAGTCTCCAGTATTTTCTCCCCCTCCACTAGACCACCCTTTTTTTGTATTGTATTGTATTGTATTGTACTACTCTTTTTGTCACAACAGATTTCTCTGTGTGAAATTCAGGCTGCTCCCCCACAAGGGGAGAGCAAGTTGCTACAACTGAGACAGCACCACCCATTTAATTTTTTTTTCCCCTGCCTGCAATTTCATTTGACTTCCTATTGAAGTGGATTTTTCTAAAGAATTTTGCCAAGGCTCAACCATTTTGCTGCCATGGCTTCTTTTACGTGCGCCAAGTGCATGTTCCACACAGGGCCTCAGTTTTTCATCTCATCCAAATGACTAGCGTCCAGATCACCACTCAAGGTCTAGTAGATGGGGCGAATACACCGGCGACTAAGGCATTCGAACCAGTGTGCTCTGATTCTCTCGCTTCCTAGACAGACGTGTTACCTTGAGGCCAACACTCCACTGTGGCCTACAGCAACAGCAGGGGGCAGTGGTTTCAGACAGGCATGGAGGTTTATTCCAGGAAAGGCCCTGAGGGGATGGTAACATGGAAAGTGTTGAGTGAAGTGTTGGCCCTAGAGGAAACGCAAACATCCACCTAGGAAGCGAGACAATCTGAGCGCACTGGTTCGAATCCCATATTCTCCAGTATTTTCTCCCCCTCCACTAGACCACCCTTTTTTTTGTATTGTATTGTATTGTATTGTATTGTATTGTATTGTATTGTACTACTCTTTTTGTCACAACAGATTTCTCTGTGTGAAATTCGGGCTGCTCTCTCCCAAACGGAGGGTACGTCGCTACACTTGAGAGCACCACCCCATTTTTTTTGTTGCATTTTTTCCCGCCAGCAGTTTTGTTTTTCAAATCGAAGTGGATTTTTCACCTAGGGAGTATGTAGGGAAAGACAGACAGATGTACAGACATAAGCACAGATGGATGGGCCGACATACATATGGACACACATACAGACACAGACGGACAGACAGACATCCAGCCAGCCAGCCACACAGACAGATGGACACAAACTGACAGACACACGCACACAGTCAGCCAGACGGATACACACATACAGGCAGACAGACAGACAGAGCCAGCAAGCAAGCCAGCCACCCACACAGACAGATGGACAGATGTACATACTAGACAGACATAGCCAACCAGACACACGCACAGCCAGCCAGACGGAGGGAGGGAGGGGGAGACCTCACCTCTTGGAGTCCTGCAGGATGACGATGGAGTTGCGGGAGACGGGGCTGTCACGGCACACTCGCAGCCAGCCTGCAGCGTTGTACTGCACCGGCGCCGTGCCCTGGTTGTGGTTCAGCACGAACGTGAAGCCCCGCGACCCCTTCCGCAGCAGGCTGTCCTCTGGCGGAACAAAAATCAGGTCAGGTTAAAGATTAAAGGTCCTGTGTATAGCCTTTCATGGCATTTTATGGCCACAAAGGGGCCAGTGATTTCACGTTCACTGTGGTACAGCTCGAAAGTGCAGCCCTGTGAAACCTTAGGCAACAGGCTGTCCTCTGGTGGCACAAAAATCAAAAGTTCAGGTTTAAGCTTAAAGGTTAAAGTTCCTATAAAGCCTTTCATGGCCCTAAAGGGGCAGTGATTTCATATTCTCTGTGGTTCAGTATCAGCCCCGTGATCCCTTTCCACAACAGGCTGTCCTCTGGTGGTTTAAGAGAGAGCACAACAAAATTAAAAGATATAAGGTTAAAGGTCCTATAAAGCCTTTAATTGCCGTAAGGGGGCAGTCTTCTTCTTCTTCTTCTTCTTCGTTCTTGGGCTACAACTCCCACGTTCACTCGTATGCACATGAGTGGGCTTTTACATGTATGACCGTTTTACCCCGCCATGTAGGCAGCCATACTCCGTTTTCGGGGGAGGTGAGGGGGCAGTGATTTCACATTCTCTGTGGTTCAGTATGAACGTGTAGCCCCGTGACCCCTTTCCACAACAGGCTGTCCTCTTTCAGCACAGGAAGGAGCATAAAAATTAGGTCAGGTTAAAGTTAAAGGTCCTAGACATATATATATATATATATAGCCTTTTATGGCCAAAAATGGGTAACGATTTCACGTTCAAACGTGTAGGCCTGCAAACCCTTCTGCATCAGACTGTCCCCTGTTGGACCAGTCAGGGGGGAGAAGGAGAGCACAATTTAAAAAAATTTTTTTAAAGGTCTGGTTAAAGGTGAAAGGTCGCCCATAGCCTTATGTTTTTTTAACATCCGCACACACAGGGCAGTGTGTTGTGTTGTGCAGTGCTGCACCGTGCAACGCTGCACCGTGCTGTGCTGTGCCATACTGTGTGGCGTGTTGTGCTGTGCTGCACCGTGCTGTTCTGTTGCCATACTGTGTGTCATGTTTAGTCGTGCTGCACCGTGCAACACTGCACCGTGCTGTGCTGCACCATGCAACGCTACACCATGCTGTGCCATCCTGTGTGTCATGTACTGCGCCGTGCTGCGCCATACAATGCTGCACCGTGCTGTGCCATACTGTGTGTCATGAACTGCGCCGTGCTGTGCCATGCAACACTGCACCATGCTGTGCAATACTGTGTGTCGTGTACTGCATCGTGCTGCGCCACGCAACGCTGCACCGTGCTGTGCCATACTGTGTGTTGTGCTGCACCGTGCTGCGCCACGCAACGCTGCACCGTGCTGTGCCATACTGTGTGTTGTGCTGCACCGTGCTGCGCCACTCACTGCGCACTTGCTGCTCGCCGTGCTGGGTGAAGAGGCGCTCCATGAAGCTGTCCTCAGAGGCCCCCGGGAACATGGCCTCCTCGTCCAGGATCCACAGCAACCCCCGCTTGTCCATGCTCTTCAGGTCCGTGTTGGAGGTGCGCACCTGGAAGGAACGAACGACGCATCCCCAAAAAGTTAATACATCAAGAAAAACAAAACACATCAGGGGGAAAAAAACAACAGGAAAATAACACAGAAAAGTATCTCGTCTGCTCTTCAGGCCCGTGTTGGAGGTGCACACCTGGAAGGAACAAGTTAATACATCAGCAAGAACAACACATCAAGAAAACCAACAACAAGAACACTTCAGGAAAATAACACAGAAAAGTATCTCGTCCAGGACCCATACAGCTACCCCTGCTTGTCCGTGCTCTTCAAGTCTGTGTTGGAGGTGCACACCTGGAAGGAATGACGCATCAAGAAAGTAATACATCAGAGAAATAATACGTCAGGAAAAATAACACATCAGAAAAATCCTAACAGCTTGTCCTTATTTTCGCGGATGAAAGAAAAAGAACAAATCATAATTTGTCAAGGATCCAGTGCAACCCCTGATTGTCTGTGCTCTTCCGTGTTGCATTGGATGTGCGCTTCTGGAGAAGGAAAGTCAATGTGTGTGTGTGTGTGTGTGTGTGTGTGTGTGTGTGTGTGTGTGTATTGTGTCTGTGTGTGTCTGTTGTGTGTGAGTCAGTCGTGTGCGTGTGTGTTGTGTTTGAGTCAGTTGTGTGTGCGTGCACGTGTGAGTGTGTGTGTGTGTGTGTCTGTGTGTGTGTGGTGTGTGAATCAGGGAGTGTGTGCATATATACATATCTATGTGTGTGTGTGTGTGAGAGAGAGAGAGAGAGAGAGACAGAGACAGAGAGACACAGAGAGAGAGAGAGGCAGAGATAGAGAGACAGAGACAGACAGCCAGACAGAGAGAGACAGAAAGAGAGAGAGAGTGTGTGTGTGTCTGTGTGTCAATGGGGTGGGGTGAGGGGGTGAAAGAGATATCTGTGCATCTGTGTAGCTGTCTTACTCTGTGGGTGTGAGTGTGCCTAAGTTTATAATTTTCTGTATGTTCGTGTGCACGCCTGCATACATTATGACCGCGCCTGCGTTTCTTGTACGCATGCATACGCACCCGTGTGTGCATGTGCGCGCGTGTGTGCTGTGTGCATGTGCCTGTGTGCGCTGTGTGTGCGCTCTCACCAGTCCTTGCTGGGGGGCGTGGTCCATGAGGGACACCATGGAGGCCGGGCTGCTGGTCACCATGTCACAGTCACAGTCAATGTTTTCCTGACACACACAAATATACAATGCAGGGTCATAAAACGCACTCATACAGAAAAAATGAAACGCAGGGTTTTATCACCACAGACACACACAAACAAGGCAGAGTCATAATGTGTGTGTGTATATATATATATATATATATAGAGAGAGAGAGAGAGAGAGACATTTATACATACATACAAAATGAAACATAGAGTTACTACCATAGACACACACACACACACACACACACACACACACACACACACGGACACACTGAATGGATATATACATTCATACAGACACATACATACATTTATACACACACATAAACAGACACAGACACAGACCCAAAAACACATACTCAAAACCCACAAGGCCACACCCAAGCATATATATATACATACATTCACACACACACACACACACACACACACCCCTCCCCCCATGCCCAACCCCACTCCACACACACACAAAACCCACACCTGAGCATATCTGTCCTGGGACACGCACGCACATACACATGCACGCACGCATGCAACAGACACACATACACCACTCCCCCAACCCCAATCCACACACACACCCAACCACACCTGAGTGTATTTGTCCTGGGACACACACACACACATACACACACCCCTACCACCATGCCCAACCACACACACACACACACAACCCACACCTGAGCATATCTATCCTGGGACACACACACACATACATGTACACACACACACCACTCCCCACACATCCTCCTCCACTTCCCCCCACACACACACACAAACACCCCCCCACCCGCCCCCCACCACACCTGAGCGTATCTGTCCTGGGGGGCAGTGAGGGTGTTCTCATGGTACAGCAGCTGCATGCGTTCATGCAGGTAGTTGCAGCACAGGTCCTCAAAGTTGGCGCCTGTCTGGCGCCCGCAGCTGGCCGGATTCTGGAAGCCAGGCGTGTCCACCACCACCAGGGACGACATGGTGCGCACGTTGGACGACAGCGATCTGAAGGAACACGCAGGTGGTGTGAAAGTTGGATGAGAGTTGGTAATGTAGGTGTGGTGTGTTGTACTGTGGTGTGAAAGTTGGATGTCAGTTGGTAATGTAGGTGTGGTGTGTTGTACTGTGGTGTGAAAGTTGGATGACAGTTGGTAATGTAGGTGTGGTGTGTTGTACTGTGGTGTGAATGTTGGATGACAGTTGGTAATGTAGGTGTGGTGTGTTGTACTGTGGTGTGAAAGTTGGATGACAGGTGGTAGTGTAGGTGTGGTGTGTTGTACTGTGGTGTGAAAGTTGGATGACAGTTGGTAGTGAAGGTATGGTGTGTTCTACTGTGGTGTGAATGTTGAATGTCAGTTGGTAATGTAGGTGTGGTGTGTTCTACTGTGATGTGAATGTTGGGACGACAGCAATCTGAAGGAACAAGGTGGTCGTGATGTGTTGTCAGTGTGATTTTTGGTGGTAGTGAAGGTGTGGTGTGTTGTACTGTGGTGTGAACGTTGGGACAACAGCGATCTGAAGGAACACGCAGGTCATGTGTTGTCATTGTGTTCTTTTTGGTGGAGGTGTGGTGTGTTGTGTAGTACTGTGGTGCGCACGTTGGACGACAGCAATCTGAAGGAACAAGAAGGTCATGTTGTGTTGAAGCTGTTTTTTTTGGTGGTAGTGTAGGTGTGGTGTGAACGTTGGATGACAGTGATCTGAAGGAACACACAGGTCATGTTGTGTTGTCAGTGTGGTTTTTTTGGTGGTAGTGAAGGTGTGGTGTGTTGTGTAGTACTACGGTGCTATGTTGGACGACAGTAATCTGAAGGAACATGCAGGTCGTGTTGTGCTGTTGGTGTGTTTTTTGGTGGTGGTGTGGTGGTGTGTTGTGTAGTACTCTGGTGCGCACGTTGGACAACAGTAATATGAAGGAACCAGAAGGTCGTGTTGTGTTGTTGGTGTGTTTTTTGGTGGTAGTGTAGGTGTGGTGTGTTGTACTGTGGTGTGAATGTTGGATGACAGCGATCTGAAGGAACACACAGGTCATGCTGTGTTGTCCGTGTTAATTTTGGTGGTAGTGAAGGTGTGGTGTGTTGTACTGTGGTGTGAACGTTGGATGACAGTGATCTGAAGGAACACACAGGTCATGCTGTGTTGTCCGTGTGTTCTTTTTGGTGGTGGTGTTGGTGTGTTGTGTAGTACTGTGGTGCACACGTTGGACGACAGCAATCTGAAGGAACAAGGTGGTCGTGATGTGTTGTCAGTGTGATTTTTGGTGGTAGTGAAGGTGTGGTGTGTTGTACTGTGGTGTGAACGTTGGGACGACAGCGATCTGAAGGAACACACAGGTCATGCTGTGTTGTCATTGTGTTCTTTTTGGTGGAGGTGTGGTGTGTTGTGTAGTACTGTGGTGCGCATGTTGGACGACAGTAATCTGAAGGAACATGCAGGTCACACTGTGTTGTCTGTGTCTTTGGGTGGTAGTGTAGGTGTGGTGTGTTGTACTGTGGTGTGAACGCTGGATGACAGCGATCTGAAGGAACACGCAGGTCATGTTGTGTTGTCGGTGTGGTGTTTTGGTGGTGGTGTAGGTGTGGTGTGTTGTGTAGTACTGTGGTGTGAACGTTGGACAACAGTTGGTGGTGTAGGTAAGGTGCGTTGTGTTGTGTTGTGTAGTACTATGGTTCACAGGTTGGACGACAGTTGGTGGCGTAGGTAAGGTGTGGTTTGTTGTGTTGTGTAGTACTGCTGTGCGTATGTTGGACGACAGTAGGTGGCGTAGGTAAGGTGTGGTGTGTTGTGTTGTGTAGTACTGCTGTGCATATGTTGGACGACAGTTGGTGACGTAGGTAAGGTGCGTTGTGTTGTGTTGTGTAGTACTGCTGTGC
>JAAQRG010156597.1:0-11645 GCA_011634625.1 Babylonia areolata
CACACACACACACACACACACACATAGTAAGCACCAAGCCACAAGCATACACACTCCATGGAGATTTCACTAGAGAGGGAAATAAAGAGGGGGTTGTGGGGGGCTAGGAGACAGATAACTAATTTATCATTGGACTATGTTGAACAGGTAGGTTTTTTGGGGTTTTTTCAAAGAGGACGGTCAGTGAGTGACAGAGATCCAGAGGACGGTCAGTGAGTGACAGAGATCCAGAGGACGGTCAGTGAGTGACAGAGATCCAGGAAGAGGATTCCTGACAGAATGTGCTTTAGCCAGGCTGCCTGTCTTTTGGAGATGATGACCCTGTGCAGTCAGCACTTTGGCAGTGTACTTCTGTGAGCTTTGTCAGGGCATAAGGAAGAGGAGTTCACATACACACTCACACTCACAAACACACACATGCATGCACACAAGTGCATTATGCACACTGATGATGTGCTGGTATTGATAGTGTATTGCTTGCAGGATTGCAGAACTGTTTCATTATTATGATTGTTGTACTTATTTCCGACAACAAAGCCAGTGCCCACATGTTTAAGTTTCATATATGGACCAGGATTTTTCCCCCTCCACTTGACCTTGAAGATTGGGTTGGGTGTTAGTCATTTGAATGAGACAATAAACCAATGTCCTGTGTGCACTATGCACTTGCAAACAAGAGAGTTGCCCCTGGCAGAATTCTGTAGAAATGTTCACTTTGATAGTAAACCAAATACTCTTGCAGTCAGAAACAAAAGGCTGCACTGTGGCAAAGTGCTCTCCCTTTAGAGAGCAGCCCAAATTTCACACAGAGAACTCTTTTGTCACAAAAAGTAATACAATACAATACAGTACAATACAATTCAAAACAATGCAAAACAATGCAATGCAATACAATGCAATGCAATACAATGAATGCAATGCAATACAATGAATTCATTATTATCATTCAACTTTAACATTTTCAACAGACATTTTTAGATATGACTGTGGTCGTCATTCAGTATAAACTTATCATTAATCTCAGCATGATAGAAGGTCATATCAAAATATGTTAATAATTTAGAATCAACTTATGATTGAACTTATAATTTTGACTGTCATGTTGGCATATAATAATGTCCATTAATCCATTCAGTGCCAAAGAATTTTGTATTATAAAAAAAAAAATTCTCTCCCCTTGCTAGAGTTTTGAGGAATTAGGGTTTTGGCGGGTTTGTTTTTTTTAATCTGGCATAAAAAATGTGGGAGATACTGAAGGAAAGTCAATGTGTTTTGTTAGGGAAAAACAATGAGGATTCTGAATCAGGGCTATTTTCCAAATCATTTTGATTTCAGATAACTATTCAGGCATTTCAAAGTGAAGATAATGTTTTTTGTGCAAAAAAAAAGGTTATATCCACCGACATAGAATGACATCCAAAATGAAAACAAACAGAATATAGCTAGGAATGGCATGCTTGTTGTCAGTTTATACATGCAAATGAACATAAAACAGATTACATTTTGTGATATGAACCACAGATACATAAGTGAATAACTGTCCACACAATGACAAACACAGGTTCCATCAACATAAAGCATGTCCCCAGAAACAGTGCAGTCAAGCTTTGTAACACCACAGAACGTGCCCTTACTGAGGGTGAAACTCTCTGATGACACTCACTCAGTCCCTGCTGCACGTGGGCCGACAGAAATCATCTGATGTGCATGTGCAGTTTGCTTCCTCTGCCTTCTGTCTTCTGATCAGTGACAAAAAGCATAAAAAAAATAAAAACATGTTTTTCCTGTCTTCTTCACTTTCAGCCCAGGGTTTCATGAAAATCATGGATAGTTGGTTGTTGTCAAAACCACAGCAGTCAGAGACAACAGTTCTCTGCCATCCATAGCCATGCCCCCTTCCATTCCTAGGACCTATCCTTTCTCCCTCGCCCCCACTCCCCACCCCTACCCCCACACCCACACCCCGAAAGTACACCATATACCTGCCCATGTCTCTGTCACTGTCATATGCTCAAAACTGATGTTTGCTATGACAGGTGAGATTGACCAGTCATCAAATACTGATGTCACTTTTGTCACTGTTGTTTTCATAATCTTCATGTTCAAATGGATCATCAGGCAAGAGAGATCCGTCTCTATCGTTTTACTTGTCCATAATCATTTGCACAGACTGCAAAGTTATGTGAATCCACTGACTGAGATGATGCTCTCTTCTAAGCAAAGCTTAACTCCTTTCTTACTTATTAGTCAAACCCCTTTCCAGGCTCTTTCATGTGGTGCAGTAAGCAAAGCATTAATGAGAAGAAAAGGGTCTTCCAGACCTATGCTTATCTAGACAGCGATTTTATCATATAGACACAGCAAACTAACCATTCAGATTATATTTAAGTTCACTGAACAAAACTCCAATGAAGGAAAAATAGAAATAGATGTGGGACGTCAATGAACGTCTTATAGGCACTGAAAAGGTTAATCACAATTAGTTAATCTTTGACTTTAATATTCTTGACAATGGTATTATACTGTAAGTATGTTCACTATTCAGAATGAATTGATTATTGAAGTTGACATTCACACAGCCATAGTAATATGTCACACTGTGTCCCAGGTTATGGTCTGGAAGTGGACATGTGGGCAGTAGGGGTGATCACCTACATTCTTCTCTGTGGGTTCCCTCCCTTCCGCAGTCCTGATCGCAACCAGACGGAACTGTTTGAGTTCATCAAGGCAGGAGAATATGAGTTTCTGTCCCCCTACTGGGACAATGTCTCTCATAGTAAGTCTGGGCTTTTGTTGTCTGTTTTCTTTTAAAATATTTTGAATGATGCATAGACAGTAATGAAACAGCTTTTGTATGTCTCAGCTTTTGTATGTCTCTGTATCGCTTTGTCTGTGTGTCTGTCTTTCGGTCTGTTTCTATCATCCTATCTCTGTCTCACCCTATCTCTCCCTGTCTGTCACACGCGCGCGTGCACACACACACACACACACACACACACTCACACAGATATTTGCTATCTTTTCTTTTTCCTCTCAGTTTCCAGTTGAAATTTTGTTCTGCCCCAGTATGTGCACCATTTCACTGGCTTTATTCACAGACCATTCACCGAGTCCCCCATACACAGTCAGACTAGACTTGTGATCATCTGCCACAGTCTCAGGGATGGCAGTCTGCAGGGACCTATGGTAAGAGTGACAGGAGGTTATACATCAGAGGAGACCCAGCACCGGTGCTGAGCCATGTTGTGGTATTCAGCACGTTGGTTACAGTCTGAACTTCTCAAACCTGCATTAACAAACAGTTGGGGCAGAATGTATTAGTTAAGGTGTACACATCAGCAAGTTTCTTGCATTATGATAGAATTTCAGAACCTCAGACTGAAACTGATGTAATGTGTATCACTTGATGAGTTTTTGTTTTCATAAGACACAGAATGTTATAAGGCACACATCAAAACGAAAGTGAAAAATGTCAAAATGATATGAGTATTAATGGGTTAATGGCTGTTGCTCTCAAGGCCATGTCTGCACCTTCAGTCGATGGCAAGGTTCTCACATCATCATTGGAACTCTCTTCACACAATGGTGACTGGCAAAGATCTGCCAGTTTTGTTATACAGCATCTTCTCCTTCAGACATATGTTGCATCCACAGACATCATAGGTGCAGTTTAACCCTCTAGCATTTGCATGTGTTACTGAGAAACTTTTCCTGGTATTCAGAACTTTTTATGCAGTTTTAAAGAAAATATGGTTCCTCAAGTACGCACAGCACCATAGACTTGCCATTCATTGCAGAGCGTTCATATTTCGTCAAAGTGTTCACAAGTTATTAGCTTTGTTCTGCACACTGAAATATGTGTTCTGCATAAATGTGTCATGCTGTCCCCTCTGTTGTCACCAATACAGGTGAAATCACCATCACACCTTTTTTACCTCCAGAAATTGCTGAACACATGTTACCAGTTTCAATTGTTTGGGGTTTTTTTTTTTAAGTTATATATTTCAAAATGTTCTTCATTAAAGTTAGTTATATATTTCAAAATGTTCTTCATTAAAGTTTGCTAGTTATGTGTTAAATAGTCTATATGGTAGTTCATTGTAGGTCTCCACATCATCCTCTTTTCAAATAATAATCTACAGAAGTACTGCATACAATATTTGATTACTGATTTATTTTCTGTCCTAATCCAGCTTCCGCCATCCCCCCTCTCACACACACCCTTCCAATAATATGTTTTTCTTTCTCCAGTCACTGACTCTCACCCACACCATTTTACATTTTGTACTCTATCTTTTCCACATTCTGTTCTCTGTCCCCTCCCCCTCACCCCCCTCCACCTCAGCCACCCCGTTTTCATTTGAATATTTCTTCCCCTGCCATTGATTTACAGAAGTGATGTTTTCTAATTGATAATAACAATCATCATCATCATCACATAATTTTTTTTTAAATGATAATACAAATAATGATAAGAAGAAGAAGAAGAAGAATGACATCATTTATTTTCAGTGTAATATCATCATCTAAGATGAACAGACTATAAATAAATAAACGAACGAAATGGTGACATCATGCAGTTAGTGTACAACTACCCCCTAACTCATGCAGCATACATTTGTGAGTCAGAAATATGAGTGCTGTCCTACCTGAACATGTTCCACACCAAGCCACCATCATGATAATCCAATTGAATATGTAAACTTGTCACAAAATTAGTGTCATCAAGTGTATCTTTTTTGAGTGGAAAGTACTCAGACACACTGAATAAAACACTGACTGTAGCACACAATGTACACTATTTACAAATATACATACACGCTACTATTTACATGAACACTGGGTGCCTCTTTTGCCAGTAGTCAGATAGATGATTGTCACAGTGCAGGTGTCAAAGCCCAGTGTCATGGCTGTGTCACCTGTTACCCAACTGTGTCACTGTTTCACATATTTGTTGGTTTCGTTCACTGCACTTTGAAAAAATATTCAGCGCATAAAAAATATAATTTATAATAATCCAATGGCTTTTCGTTCAGCAGAAGAGTATTTTGGCAGTGCACGTTCCTTCACCGGTGTTGGTGCTGCTGAGCTTCGCTACGTGGTCTGCAATGATGCCAGTGGAATTTTATCTTCAGGATGACTTTCTGCTTCACTGTCTTCTCCTATTTGTCTCCATCTTCTTTACATCTATTTCAGCTCTGAGAAAGCGTGTGAATGAAACGGCAAGATGAGGGCCAGATTCCACTGGATGGGGGTCTGTGTAGTGCCAAAAGTAGCACCATTCTTCCATTGCTTTATCCTGACTTTCACGGCAGTCATTAGTCATGGTGTATGTACAAAGCAGTGGTCAGTGTGTGATGGACATTCCCCATCATCACTGTCTCCCAGGCAGCGGGCTGCAGCAGGATCAGATGTCAGAGGGACAAAGCAGCAGGATCAAATGTCAGAGGGTTAAAGCAGCAGGATCAAATGTCAGAGGGTTAAAGCAGCAGGATCAGATGTCAGAGGGTTAAAGCAGCAGGATCAGATGTCAGAGGGTTAAAGCAGCAGGATCAAATGTCAGAGGGTTAAAGCAGCAGGATCAGATGTCAGAGGGTTAAAGCAGCAGGATCAGATGTCAGAGGGTTAAAGCAGCAGGATCAGATGTCAGAGGGTTAAAGCAGCAGGATCAAATGTCAGAGGGTTAAAGCAGCAGGATCAGATGTCAGAGGGTTAAAGCAGCAGGATCAAATGTCAGAGGGTTAAAGCAGCAGGATCAAATGTCAGAGGGTTAAAGCAGCAGGATCAAATGTCAGAGGGTTAAAGCAGCAGGATCAAATGTCAGAGGGTTAAAGCAGCAGGATCAAATGTCAGAGGGTTAAAGCAGCAGCTCACAGAACTGTCCATCATTTTCACAGCCACAGGTGTTGTGTTTCAGGATTTGGAAGACAACCTTGATATGATTGGAAGACAACCTTGATATGATTGGAAGACAACCTTGATATGATTAAAATTCTGATTCAGACAGCATTTCAACAGACTTTAACCATACATAGTAAGGTGCACCATAATTTCAGGCACATGGATCAAAGGATTACCTTAGAGTCTTTTCTTCTTCTTCTTCTGATATATGTATGGGTTGCAACTTCCATGTTCACTTGTATGTACAAGCGACTATTTTTACCCTGCCATGTAATAATAATGATACTTAATGATGATTACACCTAATCTTGAAAATAAGCCCTAGGCGTTCACAAATAAAAAAAAAATTTTTTTAAACATGTAAATATCATGAAGGAATAATTTAACACAAGGTACAAAACATTAAATTATTACACACACACACACACACTCACATACACAGGCACACATAAGCACGCACACACGTACACACACAAGTCATAGAACACTATCATAAGTAGTACACAATCAAAAATACAATCTACAAATTCTGAAACTCACAAACTCACTCACTGATAGCCATTTTAGTTCATGCTGGAAAGGGATAAGCTGTTGAGAATTATTCAGGAGGGGGAAAGGTGGGTCTTACGACTGGATTTGAAAGACTGCAGCAAAGATGAGTAATGGAGAAGCTGAGGAAGTTGATTCCCAAGAATAGGGGCTTGGTATGAAAGACTGTGTTGGCCATACATTTTGGCTCGAACATGGGGGATCCTAAGCAGGTGAGTGTCAGAAGAAGAGCAGCGATGGCATGAGGGTATGTAGGGATGGATGAGATCAGAAAGATACTGTGGACCAGTAGCCTCAACAGACTTGAAACACAGAGAGACGACTTTGTAAATAATTCTTTCTTGTATTGGGAGCCAGTGTAAAGCATGAAGGAGAGGGGGGACGTGATCAGATTTAGAGGAACGAAAGACAAGACGATCAGCATGGTTCTGGACTTTCTGAAATCATACTCTGTTTTCAGGGGTGTGAATGATGGGTAACTTCTTGTTTCCATAACCCACTGAAAGCTGACATGGATTACATGATCTTCAAGGTGTGTATTTTATCTTTTGCATGTGTATACACATGGATTACATAATCTTCAAGGTGTGTATTTTATCTTTTGCATGTGTATACACATGGATTACATGATCTTCAAGGTGTGTATTTTATCTTTTGCATGTGTATACACATGGATTACATGATCTTCAAGGTGTGTATTTTATCTTTTGCATGTGTATACACATGGATTACATGATCTTCAAGGTATTTTATCTTTTGCATGTGTATACACATGGATTACATGATCTTCAAGGTGTGTATTTTATCTTTTGCATGTGTATACACATGAAGGGGATCCAATCACTAGCAGGTCTGCACATATATTGACCTGGGAGATTGAAAAAATCTCCACCTGTATACCACCAGGTGCTAAATTGAAACTTTACCTTTTTTTAAAACCTAGTGTTTCCAGGTGCCAAAGATCTGATTTTCACCTTTTTTTTTACCTTTCTGTTTCCAGGTGCCAAAGATCTGATTTTCACCTTTTTTTACCTTTCTGTTTCCAGGTGCCAAAGATCTGATTTTCACCTTTTTTTACCTTTCTGTTTCCAGGTGCCAAAGATCTGATTTTCACCTTTTTTACCTTTCTGTTTCCAGGTGCCAAAGATCTGATTCGCCGCCTGTTGGTGGTGGAGAAGCGGGGGCGCTACACGGCCATCGATGTGCTCAGTCACCCATGGGTGGTGTGTGGGGGCAACACCAGTCAGCCACTCCCTGGAATCCCCAGCCTCACTGCCTACTGCACAGAGGTGAAGAGGGACCTGGAGCTGCAAGCCCAGCATAACTACCACAGCTACCAGAAACTGAAAGAGAAGAAACTCAAGGAAGAGTAGTTCTCTCTACCACAGCTACCAGAAACTGGAAGAGAAGAAACTCAAGGAAGAGTTGTTCTCTCTACCACAGCTACCAGAAACTGGAAGAGAAGAAAACTCATGGAAAAGTAGTTACCTCCCCCTGTATCAGTGGAGGGCAAACAATGCCATCCATGACTGCAAGATACAGAACTTAAATTATGTGAGATATTCCACAAAAGGAAAGTGTTCAGTATGAAATATTGTTTGCAAAATATGCTGAGAGTGTAAAAAATGCATGGCATTCTAGAAAACTAAAATAAAATTTTGGTTCTAAACTCTTGCTGTTTGTTGCACTAAAAGCAAAACAAAACTGAAGCTGTGAATGACAATTTTTTCTGGTTAAAGAATTTCAAAACCAATTAAAGGTTCTGTGTATAGTAGACTTGGATACATGACTGGTGAAAGACAGCAAGAATTTAGCTGAAGGGTAAGGAACAGTAGAATATGGTCACATGTGAGTTTTTTCCACCCTTCAGTTCCAGGTTTGTACTCACCCTACCTACCCTGTGCTCAAGCTCTGTGAGGCCAGTGTGGCCGTGAGCACTGCTCAGGCAGCAAATGCTGAGTCATCAAACTGCTTTTTTCACCTTTCACCTGAGTGTAAACAATTTGGGAAGGGACATGGCTTTTGATAAATTTCCAGGTAACTCACTGACAATGTTTGGATACACTTCAAGCATTTTCAAGCACTTTCTTTTGCAAGTCATATTTATGGATCATAACAGGAAAGTTGTGTTCCACAACTTGTAAAGTACTGGACACGCTGTTCCAAGATATATATACAGTTCTTTATATATCCTGACAATACTGCATAGAAAGATAGTTTTGAACATGTACAGGTGAGGCAGTGCGTAAGGGATCAACATTAACTGTCGTTATTTGAGTTTGTAAACGATCTAAACATATTCATTGAAACCTTGCAAGCAAGGAAGTTTGCACAAGCAGTCATCCCTGCAGTGCTGAAAGGGTTAAGGGGGTGTGGTTAGAGGTGTGGACTGGGTCATCTGTACACTCAGGACCCACAGACAGAGCATGGCCCTTCATTAGGAAACCGGAAACATAACTATTGTCTGTGTAGCATACAGGATTCTGTATTGGCATTTCAGCAGTTAATTTTGTTCTTTATTTTTACTTTGTTTCAGTATTAAGATATGTACTTTGGTTTGACAGCCCTTGGACTCTGGCTTTAATTTTTTCAGTCAGACAAACTTTCGTTAACCCCATGCAGAACGAAGATAAAGCTGTGTTGCCTTTCAAACAGATTTTTCCTGTCTCCCTTCATTCCTGATGCAGTGGTCACTGAATAGCAGACACAGCTTCCACCATTTTTATTCCTTCACCATGTTCACTGCACTTTCCACTCCTTGTTTCTGAGCAACAGTCCTCTGGTGTTGTTCATGACTGAGCCAGACACAGACATGGGAACAGTTTTCTGACACCCACACAGCCTCCTTGCTGTGGCAGCATTCAGACAGTGCACAAAGAGTAACCCTTCTCTTTTTTTTTTTTTTTTTTTTTTTTGCTGTCCCATTATCTGCACTGTTTCAGTGTTATTATTCCCACAGTGCTCATTGAGTCCCCCATACATGGCCACACCCATGTTCATGTGTTGCAGTCTCAGTGCTGGCAGTCCACAGGGAACTATCCATGTTAGGTGAGCAGGAGGCCACACACCACAGGATTCTGTTACCTTTTGTTTCTGTCCTAATCAAACCTTTTTCTTTCAAAGTACCTTTTCATTTTCATTGCTTGGTTTGTGTTGGCTGAAAAAGACTGTGACCTGGAGTTCACTGCTGGTGACAAATGACGGGGAGAGATGTTACTGGAGAGTCATTTTTCTTGCCCTCAGCAGGCTCCAGAGACATTGTCCTCTCACTTTCCAGCACCTCTCCAAATTCTTGCCTTCAGGTTGTGAGGTGAATGCCTCCACCTATGAGTGCCACATTTGGTGAGGTGGACATCGCTGACAGCTGTTCCTTGATTCTTCCAGTTCTGTTCATGAGACATGACCTTTGAGGCGGCAGGCATTGTTGTGGTGAGCCAACAGTAGGCCATGCCATGAGTGAGATGAGCTCAGTGGGTTGAGGAACAGCATGCCATGAGTGAGGTGAGCTCAGTGGGTTGAGGAACAGCATGCCATGAGTGAGGTGAGCTCAGTGGGTTGAGGAACAGCATGCCATGAGTGAGGTGAACTCAGTGGGTTGAGGAACAACATGCCATGAGTGAGGTGAGCTCAATGGGTTGAGGAACAGCATGCCATGAGTGAGGTGTGCTCAGTGGGTTGAGGAACAACATGCCATGAGTGAGGTGAGCTCAATGAGTTGAGGAACAACATGCCATGAGTGAGGTGAACTCAGTGGGTTGAGGAACAACATGCCATGAGTGAGGTGAACTCAGTGGGTTGAGGAATGGCATGCCATGAGTGAGGTGAACTCAGTGGGTTGAGGAACAGCATGCCATGAGTGAGGTGAGCTCAGTGGGTTGAGGAACAGCATGCCATGAGTGAGGTGTGCTCAGTGGGTTGAGGAACAGCATGCCATGAGCAAGGTGAGCTCAAAGGGTTGAGGAATGGCATGCCATGAGTGAGGTGAGCTCAGTGGGTTGAGGAACAGCATGCCATGAGTGAGGTGTGCTCAGTGGGTTGAGGAACAGCATGCCATGAGCAAGGTGAGCTCAAAGGGTTGAGGAATGGCATGCCATGAGTGAGGTGAGCTCAGTGGGTTGAGGAACAGCATGCCATGAGTGAGGTGTGCTCAGTGGGTTGAGGAACAGCATGCCATGAGCAAGGTGAGCTCAAAGGGTTGAGGAATGGCATGCCATGAGTGAGGTGAGCTCAGTGGGTTGAGGAACAGCATGCCATGAGTGAGGTGTGCTCAGTGGGTTGAGGAACAGCATGCCATGAGCAAGGTGAGCTCAAAGGGTTGAGGAATGGCATGCCATGAGTGAGGTGAGCTCAGTGGGTTGAGGAACAGCATGCCATGAGTGAGGTGTGCTCAGTGGGTTGAGGAACAGCATGCCATGAGCAAGGTGAGCTCAAAGGGTTGAGGAATGGCATGCCATGAGTGAGGTGAGCTCAGTGGGTTGAGGAACAGCATGCCATGAGTGAGGTGTGCTCAGTGGGTTGAGGAACAGCATGCCATGAGCAAGGTGAGCTCAAAGGGTTGAGGAATGGCATGCCATGAGTGAGGTGAGCTCAGTGGGTTGAGGAATGGCATGCCATGAGTGAGGTGAGCTCAGTGGGTTGAGGAATGGCATGCCATGAGTGAGGTGAGCTCAGTGGGTTGAGGAACAGCATGCCATGAGTGAGGTGAACTCAGTGGGTTGAGGAACAGCATGCCATGAGCAAGGTGAGCTCAATGGGTTGAGGAATGGCATGAGCTCAGTGGGTTGAAGAACTGGTTTGTCCAGTGTCTGGCCAGTGTTTTAGCATAACAAGGAGGGGAGGGAATGGTTTGTTGGTTGACAGCACGCACACACCTGCCTGTAGTTCTGTGCACCCTCCATCCTCCCTACTGAACACAATCAGCCCTGCACCCCAGCATTGCTGTGGGGTCAAAATCTGTGTCATTAAACGGTTTTCACACTCTACACATGCATCACCCGCAAGAAAGGGAACTAACTCCTACAGTATTTCCGTGTGTTACCATGTGTAATTGGGAGGAAAACAGTTTCTTTTCTGTGTTTTTTTTCCGCATCAGTATGGAATGAAAGCCTGCCATGGCTGTAAACTCCTCAGTGTTGAATGGGTTAAAGGGAGCTAAACTGAACTCATGGAGTCATGTACTTGGTGCAGAAATGAGG
>JAAQRG010156600.1:0-11622 GCA_011634625.1 Babylonia areolata
TGAGACAGGAACAACAGTCAGGACGATGAGACAGGAACAACAGTCAGGACGATGGGACAGGAACAACAGTCAGGACGATGAGATAGGAACAACAGTCAGGACAATGAGACAGGAACAACAGTCAGGACGATGAGACAGGAACAACAGTCAGGACGATGAGACAGGAACAACAGTCAGGACAATGAGATAGGTGGAACAGCAGTCAGGACAATGAGACAGGAACAACAGTCAGGACAATGAGACAGGCGGAACAACAGTCAGGACGATGGGACAGGCGGAACAACAGTCAGGACGATGGGACAGGCGGAACAACAGTCAGGACGATGGGACAGGCGGAACAACAGTCAGGACGATGAGACAGGCGGAACAACAGTCAGGACAATGAGACAGGAACAACAGTCAGGACGATGGGACAGGAACAACAGTCAGGACAATGAGACAGGAACAACAGTCAGGACGATGGGACAGGCGGAACAACAGTCAGGACGATGAGACAGGAACAACAGTCAGGACGATGGGACAGGAACAACAGTCAGGACAATGAGACAGGAACAACAGTCAGGACGATGGGACAGGAACAACAGTCAGGACAATGAGACAGGAACAACAGTCAGGACGATGGGACAGGAACAACAGTCAGGACGATGGGACAGGAACAACAGTCAGGACAATGAGACAGGAACAACAGTCAGGACAATGAGACAGGAACAACAGTCAGGACGATGGGACAGGCGGAACAACAGTCAGGACGATGGGACAGGAACAACAGTCAGGACAATGAGACAGGAAGACAGTCAGGACAATGAGACAGGAACAACAGTCAGGACAATGAGACAGGAACAACAGTCAGGACGATGAGATAGGAACAACAGTCAGGACAATGAGACAGGCGGAACAACAGTCAGGACAATGAGACAGGCGGAACAACAGTCAGGACAATGAGATAGGAACAACAGTGAGGACGATGGGACAGGAACAACAGTCAGGACAATGAGACAGGAACAACAGTCAGGACAATGAGACAGGAACAACAGTCAGGACGATGAGACAGGAACAACAGTCAGGACGATGAGACAGGAACAACAAAATACAGGTATGACAGTATGAAGAAGAAAAGAGAGAGAGAGAGAGCTATGAGAGGGTGGGTCAGGACACACATATAGACACACAGGCACTCAGACAACACACACACACACACACACACACACACACACACACACACACACACACACACACACACACACACACGAGCGCGCGCATACTCTCTCTCTCTTTCTCTCTCTCTGTCGTTGTGTCGCACTTAATCAGGTAATGTAATGCTTTCATTTATGCCTTTTATTTTCATATGTAATTGTGTGTGTGTGTGTGTGTGTGTGTGTGTGTGTGTGTGTGTGCGTGTGTGTGTGCATAGTGTGTGTGTGTGTGTGTGTGTGTTGCCTTTTTTCTTTTCTTTTCTTTTTTTTGGGGGGTGGTGGGGTGGTGGGGGGTCCTTTCGCTTATCTTCTTTGCCTTGAGGGCTGGATGTAAAGTAGCTGTGCTTACTCCAGTACCCTCATGAAGTAAAAATTCGTTTCGTCTCTCTCTCTCTCTCTCTCTCTCTCTCTCTCTCTTTCTTTCTTCCTTTCTGAGACGGGCAGAGAGAGAAACGAAACACAGGTAGACAAAGGCAAAGAGACAGACAGAAAACAATGAGAGGAAGAGAGACGGTGAGCAATACAGAGAGAGAGAGAGAGAGAGAGAGAGAGAGAGAGAGAGAAAGGGAGGGGACAGACACACAGAAAGAGACAGAGACTGTGACAGAGAGACAGAGAGAGACAGACAGGCGGGAGGCTGAAACGGAAGGTCCCCCCCCCCCCCTCCCCCTACATGTGTAAAGCTACAGAACTCCGGGTCATCACACTGATGTATACTTTTCACTCGTTTTGGACTGGACTTTCTTGAGTGGCTGTGGTGGACTGGACGTGGTAGACTGGACGTGGACTGGACGTGAAGTGGACGTGGTAGACTGGACGTGGTGGACTGGACATGAACTGGACGTGGTGGACTGGACGTGGACTGGACGTGGTGGACTGGACGTGGACTGGACGTGAACTGGACGTGGTAGACTGGACGCGGTGGACTGGACATGAACTGGACGTGGTGGACTGGACGTGGACTGGACGTGGTGGACTGAACGTGATGGACTGGACGTGGACTGAACGTGATGGACTGGACGTGGACTGAACGTGGAGTTTGGAAAGAAGCGGTGAGGGATGAATGGAATCAGCTGTTGGTGGCGGTGTGGAAGGTTCCCTTGGCACGGAGTGCACGTGCCGGCATTCCAAGTTTCAAGTTACAGCCCCAGTTATGGCCTTTGCTTCAATACCTGGGCTGTGTTCCGCCAGTGTGACGTCAGTGTGAGCCATGGCACACAGCGTGGAACGTTGGGCCCTGTACTCCTGTCGATTTGTTTCTGTTTTAATTGATTGAGTCACTCACTCGTTTAGTGTTTCCTCATCATTTATTCATTTCTTTCAGTATTTGTTGAGTTACTTATCTAAATATATGTTTATGTGTGATAATAGTGCTAATAATATGAATTCAAAAAGCGTCTATCCTCAAATTAGGGCTCTGAACGCTTTACAAAAACTGGTAACACACACACACACACACACACACACACACACACACCCAAGAGCACACACACACACACACACACACACGCGCGCGCGCTCTCTCTCTCTCTCTTATCCACAAACGCACTCGCGCGCGTGCAGACACACACACACACACACACACACACACACACACACGAAAGTACATAATGAGAACACTGGGTTGGGGCGGTTGTTTCTGCATTAGTTTCATTTAGAAAGGGTTTTCAGGCAGACTTGAATGAAGTGCACGTAGGAAGGCAGGTTGGTGGAGCTGAAAGTGGTGAGTTATTCAGGTCACGAGGTCCACCCCACGCTGTGGCATGCAGCCATCTTAAACTGGCTCGTGTGTATATTTCCTTTCCTTTCTTTCTTTCTTTAGTTGGGACCGACAGGGAGCTTACCTCTATTGTGCACACAGTCCTGACGTTTCAGTCCCATTCTGTCCACCCCCACACCTCAGTTCTGATGCACTAATCACCCATTCATGACGTAAACCCGGTAAATCCTGAGAGGCTTTTTGCAGAAAAGGGGTTTCTATTCCTCTGTGGTCGTCAGTGCAGATGTGAAATGCCGACAAGATCTCTTACGCTCTCTTGAGTCTCTATGTCTCGGACTCTGTCTATCCACCTCTACCCCCCCCCCCCCCCATCCCAATCCCCCCTCTGCCTCTCTCTGTCTGACTGTCTCGCTGTCATTGTCTTTATCTCTCTTTAAATATATGGAAACTTCAGTGTTGGTCTTCGGAGTGGCTGTTGCTTCTATTTCAGTGTGAGCCTAGTACTGGAGACTTAAGTGTGAGCCAACTGTTGGAGACTCCAATGTGAGGCAACTATTGGAGACTTTTGTGTGAGCCACCTGTTGGAGACTTTAGTGTGAGCCAACTGTTGGAGACTTTTGTGTGAGCCACCTGTTGGAGACTTTAGTGTAAGCCAACTGTTGGAGGCTTCAGAGTGAGCCAACTATTGGAGACTAGTGTGAGCCAACTATTGGAGACTTTTATGTGAGCCAACTGTTGGAGACTTTAATGTGAGCCAACTGTTGGAAACTTCAGTGTGAGCCAGCTGTTGGAGACTTTAATGTGAGCCAACTGTTGGAGACTTCAGTATGAGCCAGCTGTTGGAAACTTCAGTGTGAGCCAACTGTTGGAGACTTCAGTGTGAGCCAACTATTGGAAACTTCAGTGTGAGCCAACTGTTAGAGACTTCAGTGAGAGCCAGCTGTTGGAGACTTCAGTGTGAGCCAGCTGTTGGAGACTTCAGTGAGAGCCAGCTGTTGGAGACTTCAGTCTAAGCCAGCTGCCGGTGTGTTGCCGACAGGCAGGCAAAAGATCACCAACTGGGGCAGTGACGCTGATACAAAACGGAACGTCTGATGAGACCACCGGATACCATGCCGCCACAAATATCGACGTAGCGGGACACCATTAGCAGCAGGAAGTCAGTCTGTTTCAGTCCAGATCTGTATAACTCATGCCATCACAAATGCAAATCAGAACTGAACGCACGGCAACGTAAATCAATTCACAAACCCAAATTCAAAGTTAAAAAGAAAGGTAGAAACGTCGATAAGAAATTCAAATCAGCGTATTGAATCACTTATTCAGTTAACTGATCGATCGCTTGATCGACTGACTGGTTAATTGGTAAGAAAACACTGAACACGACTTCCACCTGACAGCAGTCCCTGGTCCACCACCACCACCACCACCATTCTCTTCACCCCCCCCCCCCTCACCCCGTCCCTGTCACTTCCTCTCGCCCGCACGCTTCTCGCTGCTGATGGACGTGTTGGGGTGTGTGCCCCGTCCTGGCCTTTGGCTACTTTACTCTTCCACTCGTCTGTCTGTCTGCCTGTCTGTCTGTCCCTCATTCACTCACTATTTTCGTGTCAGGATATATTTTATACAGTATTTTTTAAAAATGATTTAATGACAACTGCTAAGGACGCAATTACAAGCATTCATTCATTGCAGAAATTTGACTGTCGCTATTCAGTGTACCAGAGGGTAATTTTCTTTTCTAAATACCAACATCAAAAAATGTTTATCGGTAAGTTTCGCAACACACCAACACAGCCTTTTGTACAGTATGGAAATAAAGTCTTGGCTTAACATAAAGCAAGATTCAGAAAATGGAAACAACAACAACATTCGTTGGCAATGAAACCGTTTGTAACTTGTGGACAGTCGAACTCCATTTTTTATGTTGGCCATCTTGGAAGACAATCGAGTTGACATAAAGTTGTATGTGGAATGTACTCAGGCTTTTGATAACAGGATGCCACTTGAAGCACAGAATAACTGAATGAGTTAGAAGTGAATGTTTGGGATGCAATAGCCGAATGGTTTAAGCGTTGGACTTTCAATCTGAGGGTCCTGGGTTCGAATCTCGGTAACGGCGCCTGTTGGGTAAAGGGTGGAGATTTTTCCGATCTCCCAGATCAAAATGTATGCAGACCTGCTTGTGCCTGAACCCCCTTCGTGTGTATACACACGCAGAAGATCAAGTACGCACGTTACAGATCCATGTCAGCGTTCGGTGGGTTATGGAAACAAGAACGTACTCAGCATGCACACCCCTGAAAACTGAGCATGGCTGCCTACTTGGCGGAGTAAATTTTTTTTTAAAGACAACAGTCATACACGTAAAATGTTACATGTCTGTCTGTTTATATGGCGCTGAATCTTGTGCAGAGACAATTCTAGGCGCTTTCACACCGTGTAAACAGGTAGGTATACCTACTTTCGGCTGGGGTAGGTTTAAACTGCAGGAGAGTGTTGGGCCCTACTCACAGCTCCGATGGGCCCTGAAAGACCGTTTTTTTTGTTCCTTATGCGGGTAGTTATTTATATGTTACTGGAAAACCACAGCGCCGTTATCTGCTGACTGTATCACCCCTTTCAGCAAGGAGCCATGACGTGAAGTTGCACGACTAAAAGGTTATCGTGTTCTCGTATTTTGTTAGTTCCAGGAACGACATGAATCACCAGAAACAGTGCACACACACACACACACACACACACACACACACACACACAAACAACAACAACAACAGAAACACAGACACACACATACACACACACACACAAACAAAAAGACAAAAACGCGAGCGCCTACATCACCTATGCATACACACACGCGCGCGTGCGCGCGCTCGCGCACGCATACACACACACACACACACACACACACACACACACACACAAACACGCCTGCACGCAAATGTTATCCTGTCAGAAGGCCACAGAATAGAGTACACACCAGTCTGAATGCCCAGTTTATGTGCACTGACAAAGCTGTCATTTGTCAGGCCACACTGACCACTTATCTGTTTGTCGTCTTTCATTTTGACACCCAGTCGATAAGAAGAGACGGAAACCAAGAAAGCGAGCGAGTGAACGAGCGAGAGTAAGAGAGGGAGAGAGAGAGAGACGCAAGCACACACAGGCATACGCCAAAGACACACACACACACACACACACACACAAACCCATACTCACACGAATACACACATACATAGACACGAACAATGACAAACAATTACACAAGCACAAACACACGCACACCAAATATATTCACACACACACACACACACACACACACACACACACACACGACGAAACATACACCCAATGAAAGTAGGCCATAGCGCTGTGTATTCTGAACATTCTCAAGTTACGTCTTTCCAAACCACCTGCAGAGCAATGGAAACATGGCGGACAGAGAACCCAAGTCGAAAAACTGTTCAGCTTATTTCGGGTCTTCGCTGATCGCAGGAACTGGGCATATTTCTTTACTTTTTTCTTTTTAAATGCAGCCGATGCTGAAAGGGTTTTTCTTTCATTCTGTCGTTTTTTAATTAAAAAAAAAAAAAAAAAAATATTGTTACCGCGACGAAAATGCAGCTGCTTGTGTGCCATTGTCATAAAAAAAAAAATATTTGCATGTATGTATGTATGTATGTATGTATGTTTGTATATATGTATGTATGTATGTATGTACGTATGTATGTATGCGTGTTTTGCAAGACAAGGACGTACGTGTGTGTGTGTGTGTGTGTGTGTGTGTGTGTGTGTGTGTGTGTGGTCACACATACTGGTGATTGTAGACATTTTGTTAAATTATCGATTTTTACATTTGAGTGTTATCGTTTAGGAGAAGAGGGTAGGGGAATGAATGGTGAGTGTTATCGTTCAGGAGGGAAATTAATGGTGAGTGTTATCGTTCAGGAGGGGAATGAATGGTGAGTGTTATCGTTCAGGAGGGTAGGGGAATGAATGGTGAGTGTTATCGTTCAGGAGGGGAGGGGAATGAATGGTGAGTGTTATCGTTCAGGAGGGGAATGAATGGTGAGTGTTATCGTTCAGGAGGGGGATGAATGGTGAGTGTTATCGTTCAGGAGGGAAGGGGAATGAATGGTGAGTGTTATCGTTCAAGAGGGGGGGAGGGATGAATCGTGAGTGTTATCGTTCAGGAGGGAAATGAATGGTGAGTGTTATCGTTCAGGAGGGGAATGAATGGTGAGTGCTATCGTTCAGGAGGGGAATGAATGGTGAGTGTTATCGTTCAGGAGGGGGTGGTGGTGGAATGAATGGTGAGTGTTATCGTTCAGGAGGGGAATGAATGGTGAGTGTTATCGTTCAGGAGGGGAGGGGAATGAATGGTGAGTAATATCGTTCAGGAGGGGAGGGGAATGAATGGTGAGTGTTATCGTTCAGGAGGGAAATGAATGGTGAGTGTTATCGTTCAGAAGGGGAATGAATGGTGAATGTTATCATTCAGGAGGGGAATGAATGGTGAGTGTTATCGTTCAGGAGGGGAATGAATGGTGAGTGTTATTGTTCAGGAGGGTAGGGGAATGAATGGTGAGTGTTATCGTTCAGGAGGGGAATGAATGGTGAGTGTTTTCGTTCAGGAGGGAAATGAATGGTGAGTGTTATCGTTCAGGAGGGGAATGAATGGTGAGTGTTCTCGTTCAGGAGGGGAGGGGAATGAATGGTGAGTGTTATCGTTCAGGAGGGGAATAAATGGTGAGTGTTATCGTTCAGGAGGGGAGGGGAATGAATGGTTGGATGGGGGAAAGCGGGTAGATCAAGGGTGGAATTTGAAATGAACATTTAAGGACAATTACAGAACATTACTTAACAGGCTTCGTAAAAGAGAAGTCGCTAAACTAGCAAGCGGAAGAACTGGTAAAGAATGCAAAAAGTCAAAAATTTATGTATATATGCATGTATGTATGTGTCTGTCTGACTTCATCTGGACAGAAAAGAAACACAAAGCACGCGATAGAGAGAGAGAGAGAGAGAGAGAGAGAGAGAGAGAGAGAGAGAGAGAGAGAGAGAGAGGGTTTTTTGTTGTTGTTGTTTTTTTTTTACCGTATGTTAATGAAGTATTTGTTATACGTTATACTGGCTACGAACTGAAAAAACAAAAACAGATAAAAACAATAACAACAGAACATGCAGGTACCTACATTTCACTGCATGATTTGAAAATTTCTATCGAAAATTCGTCATGTCAACCTCTTCTGTTGCATTTTGCTTTTGATTGTTGATCAGAAGGTGGAGCCATTCGATGGAAAAATGGATCATGAAATGAGAGCAGAATTTGTTTGTTGCCTACAACATCAATAAAGATCAATTGCCTCCATTCAGAGGCAATGATTTTGCACAGTTTCGCACCTATCAAACACAGAAAAATCCCACTCTCTCTGGCCTCGCACTGATGCAGAAAGTGAAAGGTTCATGCGTACCTGAAAGACATCCATCAAAACCGTAACAGCTCCCAACTTCATACAAGCCATGTATCAGGTCTACTGGACTACAGAACGACCCCACACACAAGAACCGGTGTTCCTCCTGCAACAATCCTGTTTGGACGCAGGTCTTAGATGCAAACCTCCTCACATTTCTGAGACTCCTCAAAATGACGGACCTGTTCAACAACGTGAAACCAATAAAAAAAAAAAGGAAATAGAAGGAGATGGACTATCCGCCGAGAGTCTTCATCAAACCTTTAAAGCTCCAAGTAGACGATCCAGTCCAGCTGAAGAACCAATAGCCCTTCAACTCCACTCCGTACCAGCCAACACCCCTGGTCACCGTGCAAAAAAGGAACAATGATCACCGTTCAACAAGGACAGCGATAAGTCACCAGGAACAGCAGCTCCTTCAAGAAGTCACCCAACATCCCACTCCATTGGAAGCTGAGCCTGACCTGCTTTCAGCCTCAGAGGATGACGACAACCCCCCACGTGCAGACACCTCTCACACTCTCAACACTCAGAACTCTCAGACACACACTGACCAGGCAGGCAACACACGAACACCTGTGACAAATGCTGATCCTGCTGGCCTTAAGAAAAATGGTGGTCTAGACCGATCAAACCGAGCAACACAATGCCAGAGAAGTTTGATGATTTTGATCTGAAGTAACTTTCAAAATGATGTGTGTTGGGAAGAAAAGTCACACATCCAGTCACACATTTACAGTTGACTGTCAATAATTTTTGTTCAAACTTTGAATTTTATCATATGACGGGCGTAATAGCCGAATGATTAAAGCGTTGGGTTCGAATCTCGGTAACGGCGCTTGGTGGTAAAAGGTGGATATTTTTCCGATCTCCCAGATCAACATAAAAAAAAGTGCAGACCTTCTTGTGCCTGAACCCCCTTCGCGTGTATACGCAAATAAAGATCAAATACGCATGTTAAAGATCCTGTAATCCATGTCAGCGTTCGGTGGGTTATGGAAACAAGAACATACTCAGCATGCACACCCCCGAAAACGGAGTATAGCTGGCTACATGGCGGGGTAAAAACGGTCATACATGTAAAAGCCCACGAGTACATAGGAGTGAACGTGAGAGTTGCAGACCACGAACGAAGAAGAGAAGAACTTATCATCACTTGGACAATTCAAACTTATTCAATTACTGACCGTAAGTATAGTTTAAATTTTCATTCAAGGAAGGTGTGAATGTAGATTTGTGACTCTCGGAGTCTCGGTACTGACCGCAAAACAGTGATCGAAAGAACGCAGCCCTGCGTTCTTCCGGTTAAACATTATCAGCGTTACCTCCCGTGTTTGCACACGACGCATGTCAAACGTCCAGATCATCACGTTGTCACAGTAATATATCGTTATATCACTCTTTTGTCTGGGACTGTTACGGGATTCCAAAAATTAAAATTTCCCAAAGAGGAAGCAGATCACTTAGGTTTAACAGTTAACTTGGTCAAAAACCAACACTATAGCGTTTAGAACGGTTGAGTGGTTGTCTGTGCGAGAAAAATGGTTCTGTGGAAATGTAGATGTTAATGATTCATGTGAGTGTTTTGAAATGATATCTTGAACAAAATTAGGCATGAACTATGCGTTGGAGGAATTTTGCAGAAAGGGGAAAAAGGTGTTACTGATATATCAAAATCATAAAGAAAGCTTAGCTTTATTGAAAATGTTTGATACACAAAAGTTATTGAACCTGCATTGAATTATACAGCCGAGGTTTAGCAATCAAAAGTAAATTTCAAAATGGAGAAAGTGCACACGTTGGCAATTACACGTTGTTGTTTTTTTAATGCAATAGATATTGGTTGAAATTACTGAAGCTTCCACAATCACGTTTGTGTAGACATGCTTTTGATATAATGCTGTTACAATTGGAATTGATGAA
This sequence comes from Babylonia areolata, assembly GCA_011634625.1. Taxonomy (NCBI): domain Eukaryota; kingdom Metazoa; phylum Mollusca; class Gastropoda; order Neogastropoda; family Buccinidae; genus Babylonia; species Babylonia areolata. The sequence goes on from JAAQRG010156600.1 coordinate 10,314, forward strand.
GAAAACTGGGGTAGGAATTGTGTGGATGTTTCAGGAAGTAGGAAACAAACAGCGGTTTATTTTTTTAATTTAAAAGTCGAGTGACTTATTTGTTCTTTCAAACAGAATCGGCATTCTGAATTGGAATGCAAAGAAAATATTTTCGGTTTTTCTCATTTAAAGGCATGATTCAGATGGAAGTATTTAACAGTCGTTATAAACAAATGTGAAGGATCACATTTTGCATGATTACGACTTAGGACATTGGGCTTCAATATGAATAAAAGATGGTATGCACCTGGAACGTCAACAGACGCCCCATGCACGTTGTGTTCATCCATGATCATGATGAAAAACATTTTCTATCTTAATGTAAATCAAGTAATGAAATGAGAAAAAATGTACATGTTTAGTCAGATGTGGCTAAAAGACACGACGTTGTTCCCACATTACTGTCAGATGATAAACTTATAATAGTTAGTAGCTTAGTTTATTGCAGAATCACAAAACACGAGTGTAATTACTCGAAACAAGTCCAAAGTTATTGAGGAATATAGACATGTGTAAGATCTATTTTCTAACCGCTAGGAAAATAAAATAGTGTCTTATATACTGTTTGTAAGAAAATGGTTGGTCGAGTTTGACTGTATTATTTATCTTATAATATATGTAGTTGTTTTGTTTTATATATTTGATTTTATCTTCTTTAAAGTACTGTGGATATGATTTCTCAGGTTGTGACATTTAGATGTAAGATTTTGGTACTGTTGCTACAGGTAGGGTGTATTGTGTATTGTTTTTGACATAACCTTACCACCCCCTTGTCAGCAGACCCTTGCAGGCAATAACAAAATGTATCAAAGCGTTACGTGTATATTTTGATGTTTAAAAAAAAAGTTATTGTTGTTCATTCAAAGCCACCATCTCAAAACAAGATGTTGACACTGACTGGGTCATCGCCATCTGTCTTTCAATTCAAGGGAGATAACGCGGACCAGATGTGCTGAGCACGCGTGGATGTGTGGGCAGTGAGAATGAAGGTCTTATTTCATCGGGCTACGTACAGCTCACCCAGCCCTGACACCTGTGCCACAGCTGTGGGCTGACGACACCGGGAGACTTTCACGTTGTCAATGGTTACAAGACAACACTGGAAGACGTCTACATTGTCTTCAATCTGTATAAGTCACCACTAAGAGACTTTCTCAGGAAAAATTTCCCTTCTCACTCTTCTCGACTTGTCAGCCGCCTTTGATACGATAGAACATTCAATCCTTCTTTCCCGTCTTCATTTTACATTTGGTATCAACGGCACTGTTCTAAACTGGTT
>JAAQRG010156613.1:0-11679 GCA_011634625.1 Babylonia areolata
ATGGGCAAACAAAAATAAAGTGGTGTTCGTTTTCGATTCTGTGTCCACAACTTGCAACATACATGGAAAACTTGCAACAGTGCAGTCCTCTAGTAAAGTGTAGAGTTCTAGACTTGAGCTGCAGCTGCTACTACTGCTGTTTGTCAGCTTCATGCAAATCAGGATGTTATTGATGTTTATTGTTGTCACCATCATCATCAGAGAGGGAGACAGAGAGAGAGGGTGAGAGAAACATTTCAACATTTGTCAAAGTGAGGCGCAAAGGATTACAGGATATAAAAGATTGGAAAGAATGTAATATACAGCAACAACTGCAGCAACAGCAACGATAATAACAAATAATGTTAGTGATAATTATGACAATACAATGATAGTGATAATAACCATAATAGTAATAATGATAATAGCGATACCGATGATACGGAAGATGATGATAATGAAAAAAATATGCTGATGATAATAGCAATAATAATAATGATGATAATCTCTCCCTAAAAAAAACAACAAAAAAACACAGGCAAAGGTAAAGCCGGCAAAGGCGTCGCTGCCAAAAACACCACCACCACCACCGCCACAGCCACTACCGCTGACAAAGACATTCCAAAAATCATTGACTACATCTCCAAGGTTCGCTTCATGCTAAAGAAGCCGCAGTCACGTGATGACCTATATGGCTACGGATTGGTCGTCTCGGGGCCCAAGCACCGCCCCTCCCTGACAACTCCCTGCGAGTTTCTGTCGGGCGAGTCGTTCTTCAGCATGAAGGAGTCGGCAGGCGTGGTCCACAGTTCCTTGAAAGAGGAGCTGACCTTCTTCCTGCCCATGTTCATCCACCCGACACACGGCAACGCCATCAAGGTGAGGAGGGGTATGTTAGAAGGTGAACAGGGTAGGTGATGGGTGAAGGGTAAGTGTGGACATGCCTATCAGTATCTCCCTGATTTTTTCTGTACTTGTTCCGGAAAGCCAACCAAAAATGTCACTTTGTTAGAATATGAAAAATGTTTGGCTGTTCTGGAAGAAAAAAATTGCATGGTTGATTTATTCAGACGGTCGTGATGGCAGGTTAAATGCGCATGTGCCAGCATTCTGTTAGAACCGGAAATTTAAAAAGGCCACAAAATTAAGCGGAAAACCAAAACAGTGAGGAAGAGGAATGTGTGTGAAAACTACAATGAAAATACTTTTATTTCTTTATTTATGATAATTTTTTCAGGACACTTTTGAAGAGACAATACAAGCAGTGGGTAACATGCTGCCCTCAGTGAAAAACACATCAACCCTGGAGGAGAAGATCCTGAAAACGATTCCCAACCTGATGGCAGCCACTGTGGTGGAGTTCTCCAAGGGGACACAACACACCAGTGACAACAGCCTCACAGGCTACTTCGCTCTGCACCGTCTGTTGCTGTGGGCGTTGGACACCTACCCCAAGTTACAGTCCTTGGTTGAATCTCGTCTGCAGGTAAAGGGGCACACACCTGTTCAGTTCTTATGATTTGTGGTCTGGAACGCTTTACATTCTCCATCTGTCAACGTGTGGGATTTTATGTGTGTGACCATGATTACCCAGCAGTGTAGGCAGCCATACTCTCTTTATGCCAAGGGAAGCAACTGCATAAAGTGTGAATGTGAAGGGATATATTTCTGTCTGTGTTGCAAGAGCAGAAGCAAGCATGTTCTGAGAGGGGAGAGGGTAATGTGTGTGTGTGTTATGGATGTGTGTGTGTGTGTCTTTGTGTTTGTTTTTAGAGGATGATGAATGTGTATGTGTGTGTGTTATGGATGTGTGTGTATGTGTATGTGTGTCTGTAGATGGCGATGGATGTGCATGTGTTTATGTTATGAATGTGTGTGTGTTTGTGTGATGAATGTGTGTATGTGTGTGTGGAGAGGGCGGGGGGGCATGGGTGGGTTGGGGGGGGGATGATGGTGGGGACGGGAAGGGATGTGTAGTGTGGATATAAGGCTGACTTTGAATGAGGAATGTGACTCTTGCTTGTGATCAGGAATTCATTGACGATGCCAGTTTGAGGACGAAGTCTGCATGTCCACACATTGGAGAATGGCTCATGCTGTTATCGGCGTCACAGAAATACAGGTGTGGGCTTTGTGTGTGTGTGTGTGTGTGAGTGTGTGCGTGTGTGTGTGTGTGTGTGTGTGTGTGTGTGTTGGCACGTGTGTGTGTTGGTGTATATGTTTGTGTGTGTGTGTGTGTGTGTGTGTGTGTGTGTGTGTGAATCAGGTGTTGGACTTCTGATTCTGTGTTCACAGTGACCAGGGTTCAGGACCCCATTTCATCATGGTGTTGTGTCCTTGGGAAAGGTAGTTTAGTCCAATTTTCCCCTCTCCATCCAGGTGTGAACGGGTACCTGACTTAGGTCAGGGAAGGCTAACACAGAGTAAGGAGAGGTTTCCGCCCTGCCTTCCTATGCTGAGCCCTTAACACAGTGGATATCTTCTTCTTCTTCTTCAGCATTATTGGGCTGCAACTCCCACGTTCACTCGTATATACACGAGTGGGCTTTTACGTGTATGACCATTTTTAACCTGCCATGTAGGCAGCCATACTCCGCTTTCCGGGATGTGCATGCTGGGTATGTTCTTGTTTCCATGACCCACCGAACGTTGACATTGATTACAAGATCTTTAACGTGCATATTTGATCTTCTGCTTGCATAATACACACAAAAAGGGGGTTCAGGCACTAGCAGGTCTGCACATATGTTGAATTGGGAGATTGTAAAAATCTCCACCCTTTACCCACCAGGCGCCATCACCATCATTCGAACCCGGGATCCTCAGATTGAAAGTCCAATGCTTTAACCATTCGGCCATTGCGCCTGTCACAGTGGATATGAATTCATTGCCCTGATGGCCGTAAAAGGTGATGGGACCTAAAACCTTGACCTTTTTAATGTAACGTGGATGATGGATGAGTGGTATGAAAAGCACAATGCCAGGTAAATGATGCAGAAAAACAAAATAAAACAAAACAAACCCCCAAGCCTGTTGTGTGCACTCAGGTAGAGCAAGGCATCAGAGGCGTACCTGTTGTGACAGCATGATTTTATGTGGTTCGTGAATGACGACACCGGTACAACACAGTACAACACAGTACAGTACAATACAATACAATGCAATACAATACAATGCAACACAATGCAATACAATACAACACAACAAAATTATACAATAGAATACAATGTAACACAATGCAATAGAACAATTCAATACAATACAATGTAACACAGTACAATAGAATACAATGCAACACAACACAATGCAACACAAACACAGAGCAAGACAACACGACGCAACATAACTCAACACAATGTAACGCAGTAATGGTTAACACGTTAAAGTTCCCATAGACTTTCACGGCCATCAGGTCATAGGAAGGCGGGGCCCAGCTCTCTCCTACAGCCATTTTAACCTTCCCCAACTGGTCAGGTATCCATTCACACCTGGGTGGAGTGAGGAAAACTGGGAAGTAAAGCACCTTCCCATGGGACACAACACCATGCCGAAGCAGGTCTTAGAACTTTGTTTGCTGGTGAACTCAGGATCAGAAGTCCAGAACGCCTGCCCAGATCTGTCACTGTGCCTACAACACAGTGCAATGCAAAAAGGAAAAAAAAAAAAAAAAAAAGTGTCGGCAGGTGAAGATGGTGACATGCTTGATGTGCCAATAGAATACAAATTGAAAATATGTGCAGTGCAATGCAGTGCAGTGCAACACAACAAAGTACAACACAGTACAACACAACACAACACAACAGAACACAAACCAATGCAGCGCAGCGCAGCACAATACAGTGCAACACAACACAGCACAGCACAAATCAAAGCAACACAGCACAGCACAACAAAATACAACACCGCAAAGCAAGGCAACACAAGATAGCACAGCACAGCACAGCACAGCACAGCACAGCGCAGCGCAGCACAACACAACACAACACAAACAGCACAGCATAGCAAAACACAGCAGCACAACGCAATGCAACACAACACAGCACAGCACAGCACAGCACAGCACAACACAATACAGCACAACACCGCAACACAAAGCAACACAACACAACATAGCACAGCACAACACACCACAACACAACACAGCACAAAACACCACACCACAACACAGCACTGCACAACAGCACAACACAACACAGCACAAAACACCACACCACAACACAGCACTGCACAACAGCACAACACAACACAGCACAACACAATGCAGAAAAAAGATCTGTGTGGACAGGTGGAGTGAGGCATCAGAGGCCTACCTGTACGAGTCGTTCCGGCGAAACGTGATGTGGTTCGTCAAGGACGATGCCAAACTGGGTTACCTGGACACGGCTGCTGACTACAGGTTTCAGCACACCTTCACTAGGACTGAAGTCAGCCGCAAAATCCTGGCTTTTCAGGTACGTGTGTGTGCGAGTGTTAGTGAGAGGGAGAGGTAGAAATTTGAATCAGGCTGGGGAACTCTCAGCTGATCCGCTTTTTTCAGAGGAAGAGCAGTTGATTTCAGAGAAAAGAAAGAAAAAAAAAAATCGATGAGTACGTTTTATTTTCATCCAGTCCATTTCAGTTTTTTAACTATACAGTGACTACACCCCACTCGGGGCCTAAGGTAGCCTCTGGATCCCAGCCAATTTTCAGAGGAAACTCTCCTTGACAATTCCCCAACCTGTTAAAAGAATAAATTTCCTTTTCTGAGGGTAACAAAGTTTTCCAGGACAAAGCCAGTTTTTCATCCAGCCCTCAAAAGGGATTTTTGTTTTAACTAAAAGGAGAAAGAGAGAGAGAGAGAGAGAGAGAGAGAGTGGAATGGGAGAGGAGTGAGAGAGAATGTGAGAGGAAGAGACAGAGAGAAGGAGGGGGAGGAAGAGAAGATGGGAGGGAGAGAGCATTCAAGAGAGAGGGGGGTGGGGGAGGGAGAGAGAATGGAAGAGAGAAGGAGGGAGAAAGATAATAGGATAGATTGAAGGAGAGAAAGAGAGGGAGAGAAAAAGGTAGGAAGTGAGAGAGAGAGAGAGAGAGAGAGAATGGGAGAGAAAGAGAAGGAGAGAGAGAGAGAGCGAGGGAGTGAGAGAGAGACAGGAGTCAGATAATTTAATGTGCTTTGGCGGTTAACAATAACATACATGCACATGATGGGAGAGAAAGACAGAGAGAGAAGGTGGGAAAGAGAGGGGGAGAGAGAGAGGGGGGGGATAGCGAATGAGTATGAGATGTTTGGGGAGAGAGACGAGCTGAGAGAAGGAAATGCTGGGGAAGTGAGATAGAGAGTAAAAGCGAAGGTGAGAAAAGAGGTGGGGGGGGGGGGGGATAGGGGGGGAGAGAGAAATAAAGAAAGAGAGGCAGAAGGAAGGAGAGAAAGGAAAGAGAGATGGGGCAGGGAGGGCGGGCAAGAGCTTGAAGAGGGGAATGAGAGAAAGTGACAGAGAGGGAACATGTGTGGTGGAGAGAAAGAGAGATATAATGGCTGAGAGAGAGAGAGAGGGAGAGAGAGTGAATTGAGTGGAGTCAAATAGAATAGAACAGAACAGAATAGATTAGGATAGAACAGAATATATCTGTATTACTAAGTGTTCCAGGGTCACAAATGAATACAGGGGGAGGACAGTGCATAAAAAAATGCAAACATGAACTGGAATCATATACAAACATAAAAATGCAATAGGAAATCAGATACAGAAGCATATGATACTTATATAGCACCTATCCTCAGTCAGAGACCCAAGCTCTAAGTGCTTTACACAGGTCATTCGCACAACAGGCTGTCTACCTGGGTAGAGCCGATTGACAGCTCCTATTGGGCGCTTATCATTTGTTTCCTGTGTCATTCAGTCAGGTTTCAGTTCATGCATGCATACACTCACACAGACATGTAATATTTTACATGTATGACTGTTTTGTTTATTTACCCTGCCATTAAGGCAGCCGTACTATGTTTTTGGGGGTGTGCATGCTGGGTATGTTCTTGTTTCCAAAACCCACCAAATGCTGACATGGATTACAGGGTCTTTAATGTGTGTATTTGATCTTCTGCATATGTATACACACAAAGGAGGTTCATGCACTGGTAGGTCTGCACATATGTTGACCTGGGAGATTGTAAAAATCTCCACCATTTACCCACCAGGTGCTGTTACCAAGATTCGAACCAGGGACCCTCAGAATGAAAGTCCACTGCTTTAACGACTCGGCTATTGCTTGTGCATGTGCATAGGTATATAATACTAATAGTCATGATGTTGTCTTGCCCAGGTGTTGTTTTTGGACATCGCCTTGCCGGGCTCCTTTAAGAGGAAGCAGATCATCGAGAGATATGACGCACACTTTGGGTTCCCCACCACTGAGATGGTGGCTGCCATGAAGGACGCCTGTGATGTCATCAAGAACAAAATGGCCACCTACGATGATTGGTTCAAGGTAGGCTGATGAATGGCGCACCTGTCTGCAATCTGTGTGTGTGTGTGTGATGCGGCTGTGTTGCTTGTCCTGGTTTTTTTTCTTGTTCTTTTTTTCTTTTCTTCTGCTTCTTCTTTCATCTTCCTCCTCCTTTCTTCTCCGTCTCCTACTTTATATTTTCTTCTTCTTCTTTTTCTTCTCCTTGTTTCTTCTTCTTCATCTTCTTCCTCTTCCTCTGCCTCCAGTCCTTATTCTCCTTTTTTCACATTCATTTTTCACTTTTAGGGTGTGGAGGATTTAATAACAGAGATACATACATGTTGAATCACAACTTAAGTCCAGCGATTTCAAATGAAACACACACACACACACACACACACACACACATTCACACACTGAAAAAAATGAAAATGATCAATACTTTATGGCTATTAGTCTGTTTCAGTTCTTGAACCATGCCAAGCTCTCTCTGTATAGAAGTACTCTGTGTGTGTGTGTGTGTGTGTGTGTGTGTGTGTGTGTGTGTGTGATTTGTGTTTGATTTTCTTGAAGTTTTTTGTTCAAAATGTCTTATGTGTACAAGCTGATTTTTTTACTCACTTGTGTGTGTGTGTTTTTATGTTTTTTGTTTGTTTGGGTTTTTTTTTTTTGCATGGGGGCATGGTGAAAAGAAGCTCTTAGCTTATCTGTTTCACCCCATGAAAGACATGTGTCTTTTGCATTAGGGAGGAAGGTGGCAGAATGGTTAAGATGCATACCTGCCAATACAGTGTCCATGATGTTCTTGGTTCGAATCCTGGTCTTGTCCATTTATCCTGACTGGAAAGTCAAATTTAGCATCTAGTCATTCAGGTGAGATGACAAACTGAGACTCCACATGCAGCACATGCTTGGTGCACTGAAAATGAACCAATGGCAATGTCAAATGTTGTCCTCTGGCAAAATTCTGTGGATGAAATCCACTCTTATAGGCACACAAATATATATATATACATGCTCTCAAGGCCTTACTAGACAGGTTGGGTTATGCTGCAGTGGAATTATCCAAACACAGCAACGCCTCCTTCAGAAACTGAATCGGATGATGATCTAGCAATAATAATTTTAGCAACAATAAAAGTGATATATCTCTTTTACATGTGTCAGCTGTGTTTGAACTATCTTTTACATGTGTCAGGTGTGTTTGAACATCTCCTCTGACTTTACCAATCCCAGTGACGCTTTTAGAAACCTGAAATTGTCATTAGAATATCTGTCTGTTGTGCAAGGTGCTGAAGTTGACGCCATGGCCGAAGGACGAGTTGTTCCAGAAGCTGGTGGAAGCGCTGCGTTTCTCCATCCTGCATGATGGGTACCACTGGAGCTTCCCCAAATCCGCTGGCGGCTGGACCTCCGTCATGGCCAAATACAAAGACATGATCAAGGACTTCAAGAGCCAGAAAGCCTCTGAGGATGTGACCAGCTCCAAAGACCCTCCAGGCAAGAAATCTGCCAGCAAAGAGGAAGAGAAAGAAAAGCCTGCCGCCAAAGGTAAAGGGAAAGCACCTCCAACCAAGGCAAAGGATGACACCAAGGTCAAGGGCAGAGGTCGTGCCCAAGCTGAAGCCAGTGAGGAAGAGGAGGAGGAAGTGAGGGTCAAACCTGCAGGAAGAGGAAGAGGCCGAGGGGGGCGCGGGAGGGGAGCAAGGGGAGGTAGAGGAAGACGAGGAGTGAGGGAGGTGTCTCCAGAACCTGAAGAGGAGATGGAGGCGGAAGAGGAGGAGGAGGCGGAGGAGGAGAAAAAAGCACCCAGAGGAAGAGGAAGAGGGAGAGGGAGAGGGACGAAGAGAGGAGCGTCCAAGTCAGCGGCGTCCAAGTCTCCGGGCCCCCAGAGGAAGAAAGCCAGGAAGTGAGAGGTGCTGCTCCGTTCTCCTCCACCCTCACCCCCTTCTCCCTCCCCTTCCCCCACACCCCTCACCACCCACCACCAGCCCCTCACACATCACCCTTCTTCTGTTGTTCATCCATCATAGCAGTCAACAATTAGTAAAGACCTCAGCGTCTCTACAGGAATGGTTGAGTGGGCGTGATTTGTCCAGATGTGACTGGCGAGTTCAAATCCGGCATGCAGCATCCTGGCATGTCAAGCAGACGTGTGTGGCGACTTCAGTATGTGCTCTGGCTGCTGTGGACTTTCCCATCTGCCGTTCGTCCACTGTGTTAGACTATTGAACTTGCTTTTTATTGTCGTTGTTGTTGGTCGTATGGTTGATGTTATGCGTTATTCAGTGCACTGATGTTGTTGGTGGTGGTAAGGTTGATATGATGTACTATTCGGTGTACTGTTGTTGGTGGTGGTATGGTTGATGTGATGTACTATTGAATGCACTATTGTTGGTGGTGGTGGTATGGTTGATGTGATGTTCTATTGAATGCACTAGTGTTGGTGGTGGTGGTGGTAAGGTTGATATGATGTACTATTCAATGCACTGTTGTTGGTGGTGGTGGTGGTAAGGTTGATACAATGTACTATTCAGTGCACTATTGTTGTTGTTGGTAGTATGGTTGATATGATTTACCGTTCAGTGCGCAATTGTTGTTGTTGGTAGTAAGGTTAATATGATGTACTATTCAGTGCACTGTTGTTGTTGTTGGTAGTAAGGTTAATATGATGTACTGTTCAGTGCGCTGTTGTTGTTGTTGGTAGTAAGGTTAATATGATGTACTGTTCAGTGCGCTGTTGTTGTTGTTGGTAGTAAGGTTAATATGATGTACTGTTCAGTGCACTGTAGTTATCACTGTTGGCAGGATGGTTGACAGTGATGTGAGCTTTGACTCCGTTTTTGTTTGGGCTGCCTTTGAACAAGGGTGTGCTGAATTATCTTAATTATCTTATCCAAGCTCTCTGCGGTATCCGGTGACAGTGCTCAGTTATCTCAATTATCTTATCCAGGCCATCGTAGCCAGTGACAATGCTCAAGACTTGCCTTCCTATGGCTATGGATTCAATGTTTGTCTGACAGTGCGGAATGGGAGTATTAGAAATCTTGCCTGTTTTTGTTGACGTCCTGTGCAAACCCACCTCGTTTGAATGGTTGATAGTGGTTGTGCTTCATGTGCTTTTATTTGTTACGCAAATCTTAAGAGTGATTGTGCTTGATGTGGTGTTATTTGTTATGCAAATATTAGATCTTGTGATCAATTGCCAAGCATAATAACAACATTAGAACCCTATGCAAAGGTTTTAATGTACTGCATGACTTAAGTTCTTGAAGTTGTGATGTGTTAATTTAATGGCTCCTAGGCATGGGATTGATTATAACAGTGTTGAAGAACTTGCTCAGTATTTGTTATTAACAAGCGTGCAAGCACCTGTGAAAAAATGTCTTGACCCATTTAGTTTTTCAAGTAAATAAAAGAAAAGGAACAGGGATTAAAAGTGCCTTGGATTGAGACCAGCAAGGTAATATTTTATCACTGTGTTATATATATAATTATAATTATATTCTATTCTATCGTATTGTATTATATTTATATACATTCAATACATGGAGTGCAATCAGATCTATGATTCCATCCACATACCAGTTTCCCTTCTTCACACACACACACACACACACACACACAGAGTCAATCAATAACTGCACCAGTGTGTGCAATGCAAAATTAAAATGCAAATGTACCTGTTCCTTTATCAAGTGTGTGTGTGTGTGTGTGTGTATGTGTGTGTTTAGAATGTCATGAATGCATGTGTATATTATTAGAAATGTTTGACTTTCTATTTAAATGTGACAAGCTTTCTGTCTTGGAAGTGTGAGCGTCTGTTTGCATTATTGTGATTATTATCATTTAGCATCATCACCATCATGATCATCACCATTATCATTGATATTATTATTACTATTATTACTACTGTTACTATTATTATTATTGTTGTTGTTGTTGTTGTTGTTGTTATGTATCACTGTAATAGGTGTGTGACTGTTATAGCTGGAATTGTTATCCTTGTGACCAAGTAAAATTTGTTGTAGTTTAAACAGCTAGAGATCTTTGAATTAGTCTGTTGTTGTTGTTGCTGTTTTTTTCAGTGTTATGATTCTGGTTTCGCTTTATTTTTCATTTGTTTCTGGACAAGGGAGTTTAGTAGGTTAAGTCCAGTGAACTTTTTCTTTTCTTTTTCTTCTTCTTCTTTTGTTTCTACTGTATTTTACTGAGCATGCATTGCTTGTCATTTGTCCTGTGCATGTTTTTTGCCCTGTTATAACAGCCAGATTGGAACACCATTTGTAGAGGCACAGGCTTTGACACACATCTTGCAGACACGAGGAATCTGGTGAACCGTTCTTGTTTCATGTGCCCCACTTACTCTTCACAGAATTCAGGGAGGAGGAGGAGGAGGAGAAGAAGAAGAAAAAGAAGAAGGAGGAGAAGATGAAAGAGAAGGAGGAGGATATCAAGCCAAGGCCGTTAGTAGGCATGTCTGAGGCCCAGTGCTTCGCTTATATCACAGATTGACACAAGCTTACATTTGGCCAATACTAAAGTGAGAGCTGTATAATCAGTGGTTTCTCCACTGCAATGGGAAGTCATTTACAGCTAAGTCTTTAATAAAGGGCTGTGACTCTGAAATTAGGAGGCAAGATTGCACTGGCTGTTAATGCTGCAGTCTTGGGGGTTTGTTGGCCTTTGGGAACCATCCCAACTCTGACTGTTCTAAAAACCTTCTTCGTGGGGATATAACTTGGGCAAGACACTTTCCACTATAATCAAATTCTAGCCGAGGCAGCAGTTACCTCCTCTGCTGTCCTGATGGTCATGGTGGGACATGACGGACTATCATACGGTCAAGTCTTATTATCGCTTGGTAGTCTACATTGTGTGTGTGTTTGTATGTGTGTTTGTGTGTGTGTAGGTGAGCTTTTAAGTAAGAATATTAGTGCCAACAATCCTTTTTGTTCACTGTAAAAACAAAAGAGTTAAAGTTTTGATACTGAATATCTTCTTGTGAACACCATCATGTGATCTCTTTATAAATGTCATGTTTTTAAATTCATTCTTTAATAGTTGAAGACAAATTTCTGGTTATAAAACAAGACAATGAAGACATAGTATTATTGTTGTTGTAGTGGCCAAAGCAGTGTGGATATGCTTTCAGCATTTACCACTCTTTTTTTGTTGAATAAAAATGAACAGTTATATTATTACAACAGATATATTCTGATTTTAATAGAGACAGAAAAAAACTTTGGCTAACTGTGTGGGGTTTGACTGTGATAA
>JAAQRG010156614.1:0-11636 GCA_011634625.1 Babylonia areolata
CTGACCTGGGTTTGCAAATTATTTGTTGCCATCAAAACCTCTGCTTTTGATGGTGTTTGCCTAAGTTTACAGTTTCTGTCCATTCACACCAAAATTTCATTGCAGTTGAGAAAAGCTTGCCTTAATTTACAGTCCACAAGACCTGGGACTGATGGCAGTTTAAGGCTATGGGACATTCAACCTTTAGGAGACGCTGTGGCAGAGTCTTGAGTGGGGTGGTGGAATACATCTAGGGTTCATTAGGGTTAGAGGTTTTTGGCTTAGTGTTGTGTCCTTGATAAAGGCATTTAACTAATTTTCCTCATTCCACCACCCAGGTGTGAATGGGTACCTGAGTTTGGTTGGCTGAAACCTGGTCCGGATGGTCAAAAAATGCTGTCAGTCCTTTAACCTCTGATGTCCTGACACAAAATTCACGCTCTGTTTACACTATGCGCACACACATTCAGCATCACTATCAACAAACAAAAACCCACACCAACAACATGGAGATTAAGAACAAAAACATACTCTTTCATACATGATGTTTGGGGTCCTGGTTGGCCTTGTGGGTAGGCCTTCACACTTGCTCCAAGGCCTGGGATTCGATTCCCGCCACTGAAAGTGTTTTCCCCTCGGATTCAATTTCTTTGCAGACTAATCCTCTCCTAGTCCTTTGGATGAAACAGGTTGCCTCATGGCAAACTGACACTGATAACTCACACCAGATTGTTGTTACCGGGACAATGACAGGTTGCCTCATGGCAAACTGACACTGATAACTCACACCAGATTGTTGTTACCGGGACAATGACAGGTTGCCTCATGGCAAACTGACACTGATAACTCACACCAGATTGTTGTCACCGGGACAATGACAATAAACAGTTCCCGTGTGGGAGAAACAGAACAAGCAGTGTATGGGGAATTTTAGAAAGAAGGTTCTAGAATATGGAGCTGTAGAAAAAAGCCATCGTATTTTTGTTTCGAGAAAAAAAGAGTTATGAACAGGGTTCCCAAAGAGTCGTGGAAGTGTGGACAACCAAAAAACCAGGAAGAATTATTTCCTGGCTGCAACAGTCTTCGGAATTTGACCCTGCAAGGTCAGGAAAAGTTTTGGAATTTTCATACCTTTCACCACACATACAGTATCAAAGGTTTTGCTCATGCAAGGAGGAAAAATAAGGGCAGTGGAAGCATGGAAAAAATATGGCCCAGATTTGAGTGGCTTGAACGCGTATGAGTGGTCAGCGTACTGACCAGGTATTTTACTGGCATTTGTTGATGCTTTATTTATTTGTTCATTTTAATGGATGACACTTTTCACTGTGCAAAACAAAAGTATTCTGTTTTATGGAAGTGTAGAATTGAGTTGATGAATGTATGAACGGATAAAGGGAGAAGAGAAAGTAGGAACACACACACACACACTTTTCAATACAGAAGTGAACTGCACATTCCCGTTGATTGGAAACGTTCATTTCGGAACATTTTCAAATGTCGGCAATGAAGTCGATACTTCCATTTGCAGGACAGAAATAGCATGATATATATTCACGTTGTTTCACACGAGGTTTTCTTTCCTTTTATGATTTTAAAATAATGATGATAATTACTAAAAAGTATTGATTGCAGCATTGCAGAAGTCTTGCAGCTTCTCAGTTCTAAGTACCACCGCCTATATTTCCTTTTTCTGCTCATTATAGGAGGGTGTGGTTCAACTTCTTGCGTCAATCATAACTTTAACAGAAAAAAACTCCAACCAAACAAACAACAAACACACACCACATATTAGAGCTAGAAACATCAAATGAAGATTTTCTTGGCTGCCGCTGCCACGTTCGATTCGTGAGTCACACCACGGGGCCTAGTGGTAATGCGTCCGAGAAGGAGGAGAGTGTACACAGGTTCAAGTCCCACATATGGCTGGACCAGGATTTGTACCCCCACCCTCTCCACTGGACCTTGAGTGGTTGTCTGGTGCTAATCTTTCTGTTGAGACGGTAAGTCAAGGTCCAAGGCATACTTTCAGCTCACGTAAAAGAACCCATGGCAGCAAAAAATATGACAATATTATGTAGAAAAACCCATTTTGAGTAAAACAAATATACATGCAGAGAGAAAAACGAAGGAAAAAATAGAAAGAAAAAAAGGTGGCACTGCATTGTGGTGACACGCTCTCCCTTGGGAGAACATTCCTAATTTCGCTCAGAGAAATTTGTTATGACACTGATACAACACAACACAGCACAGCACAGCACAGCACCCAACCCAACCGCACCAGACCCGACCCAACTCAACCTTCAAATTCACCATCAGGGTTTTGCAGTCATTTTTAGTAAAGGAGGCGCCGTGGCATACTCAGTTAGGCGTCGGACCCAGTGCTCACCAGCGATCAGAGTTCGAGGCCCGTTTCAGCATGGCGCTGTGCCCTTGGGAAAGGCACTTTACTCCGATTTTTCTCACTCCACCACCGAGGTGTGCACGGGCAACTGACCGGCTGGGGGAGGTTAGAATCAGCGCGGGAAGATTTGGCCCTGCCTTCCTATGGTGAACATACAGGGCTGTGGGACTTGTCACCATGAACCTTAAAGTAAGGATACTATTGATTGATATGGACATTTATATAACGCCTATCCTCGGTCGGAGACCAAGCTCTAAGCACTTTACACACACAGAATCATTTACACAACAGGCTGCCTACCTGGTTAGAGCCGACTGACGGCTGCCATTGGGCGCTCATCATTCGTTTCCTGTGTCATTCAATCAGATTTCAGACACGCACACCTACACACTCAGACAAACATGTAACATTTAACATTTTACGTGCATGACCGTTTTGCTTATTTACCCCGCCATGTAGGCAGCCATACTCCGTTTTTGGGGGTGTGCATGCTGGGTATGTTCTTGTTTCCATAACCCACCCACACTGACATGGATTACAGGATCTTTAACGTGCGTATTTGATCTTCTGCGTGCGTATACACACGAAGGGGTTTCAGGCACTGGCAGGTCTGCACATATGTTGACCTGAGAGATCGGAAAAATCTCCACCCTTCACCCACCAGGCGCCACCGAGATTCGAACCCGGGACCCTCAGATTGAAAGTCCAACGCTTTAAACACTCGGCTATTGCGCTAATAAATGGAGGGTGACTTTTCACCATGAACTTTAAAGTCATGTACTAATCAATGGAGGGTGACTTTTCACTATGAACCTTAAAGTCATGTACTAATCAATGGAGGGTGACTTTTCACTATGAACCTTAAAGTAAGGATACTAATAAATGGAGGGTGACTTTTCACCATGAACCTTAAAGTAAGGATACTAATAAATGGAGGGTGACTTTTCACCATGAACCTTAAAGTAAGGATACTAATAAATGGAGGGTGACTTTTCACCATGAACTTTAAAGTCAGGTACTAATCAATGGAGGGTGACTTTTCACCATGAACCTTAAAGTAAGGTACTAATCAATGGAGGGTGACTTTTCACCATGAACCTTAAAGTAAGGATACTAATAAATGGAGGGTGACTTTTCACCATGAACCTTAAAGTAAGGATACTAATAAATGGAGGGTGACTTTTCACCATGAACTTTAAAGTCAGGTACTAATCAATGGAGGGTGACTTTTCACCATGAACCTTAAAGTAAGGTACTAATCAATGGAGGGTGACTTCCTTTGCTAACCCACAGCCAACATTAATCGGTGGCCTACCAATCATATCAGAAGAGGGCTGAGGACAAGGAGACCCGCTGTCTTCATTCCTCTTCACAATGTAAACTACTAGTAAAAAGCACCACCATTAAAACCATCTCCAGACATAAAGGATGTTTATGCCAATGAAGTGAAATTTCAAATTTACCGGTGGGGATTTGCCGCAGATGATGATTGCGTAGATTGGAGAAATTCAATAAGTTATAGCCTGTTGTTAGAAAGCGAAATGTAATCAGCGGATTAGGCATATGTATGATTTTCACCATGACTAGTTCTGTACAAGGAAACCGATTGATCGATGATTAAAAAAAGATACTATATCAGAACAATTTATATTGGAGAAAAGGGGAAATAAACTTTTCTTCACGGGTAACCGGCTTGTGACACCCTCAGGTCGAGACACAGTGACTTACTACTGACAATACAGACAGCATGTGAACAGAACGACGGTTGGTGCTGTAAACAGAAGAATGAATAATAAAAGAGGGGCAAGGCCTTCAAGACCCAGTTGTGCTCCACACTTCATCCAATAAGGAAATCACGCGAAAAGAAAGAGTAAAAAAAAAAAAGCAAAAAAAAAAAGCGAATGAATGAACGAACGAACGAAATGTTATTTCAAGACACGCGCACACACACACACACACACAAACACACACAGACATACACACATATACGCAAACACAAATACACAGACACACATAAACACACAAACAAACAAGCACACACACACTTACTCACATATATACACAAACACACACACCAACGAAAAAAACAACAAACACAGACACACGTACACTTGCAAACACAAAAACACACAGACATACACACACACATACACAAACAAACAGACACATAGACTCACAGACATACATAAACACACAAACAAGCAAGCACACACACACAATTACTCACATATATACACAAACACAAACGCACACACACACACCAACGAAAAAAAACCACAGACACACGTACACTTGCAAACAAAAACACAAAACACACAGACATACACACACACATACACAAACAAACAGACACATAGACTCACAGACATACATAAACACACAAACAAGCAAGCGCACACACTTACTCACATATATACACAAACATAAACACACACACACGCTTGCACACACACACACACACACACACACACACACACAAACACACACACACAGGCACGCACACATACACACACACGCACACACACACACACACGCACACACACACACACACGCACACACTGGCAGACAAACACAAACACACACTCCAAAGTATAGACTGCAAATGATATAAACTTGCTCTTGGTGTACCAGTTCATGCGTCATTAAAACGTACAGTGCGACTGGGGTACTACCAAACACAGGAACCTTCAATGCACCAAATTCGTCTTGAGAAGTTCTACAGCAGAAAATGATTTGAAACCTGAACTGAATCTTAAGTCCGATACTGACTTTCCAAAAAACAAACAAACTAGGACCATAGCCTCTCATATGACCATAAGTACGTATACATCTACTACTATAACAAGCTCTGATCTAAATCCGAAGCATAATATATCCAAACAGTCCGTTTTATCCCCTATCCCACCCTGGGAACTGAAGAGAGCCCAATTTGATATTGATTATACGAATGTAAAAAAGACCAAAAACATAAATTCACTGTTATCTTATGCCCGAATCCACTTATGTGATCAATATCCAAACCACCTGATGGTTTATACAGATGGTTCTGTATTAAACAATAATGCAGGTGCCGCATACCTGAACTAAACGCAGAAAAATTTTATATAACGTGGGAAAAAATAAGTCAATCTTTACCGCAGAGCTAGTTGCAGTACTTATCGCATTGTACTTCTTACTCGATTTTCAAAAAAATATATTCCAGATTGCTTTTTGTGTTGATTCCAAGTCAGTCATTAATGCTATCAAATCTTTACACTCGAAAATTATATCTGAAATTATTATTGAAATTAAACTTCTAATTCATTTACTCTCATTGAGGGGTACTTGTACAACATTTATCTGGAATCCTTCGCATTGTGGCCTTCTTTATAATGAGAAGTTTGATCTCTTGGCGAAAAAAGGAGCAAAGGAATCAGCTGAGTCAACATATTTATCTCTTCCATTTTCATTGCAAGAATGTTATAGTACAGTAGAACAAATCCAGCGATCACACTTTCAGTCAGACGAAAGGAAAATGGGCTGTTCAAACTTACACGAAGAAATAAGTAACATTTATGGAATTGTTGCTAAACATGAACAACACATTTACAGTAAAAGGCAGATTGCATCATTGATCTGCAGATGGAAACTGAACTGTTTCAAAACAAATACATAAAAAAGTGTTTCCTGTATGTGTGGTAATCATATAACAAATGATCATGTATTTACTTGCGACATGTTAAAATGTCATATACCCGTACTAGCATCTTTTCCGATGCAAGAAATATTGGACACATCACTTTTATTGTTCAATTTCTTTAAATCGTTGTTGAATAGTCCAGTTGGGTTGCTGTTATAACTTCTCTGTCTCTCTCTTCAAGATTCATGTATATGTCTTGGACTTGTCACTGTTAATGTTGGACTGTTTCAAATCTTTGTTCGATAGTCCAATTGGGTTGTTAAAACGATCTTTAAAATTTTTTTTAATTTTAAAGTTGGGAAGTTATTTTAGCCAGATTGTTATAAATGTTGTGATTTTTTCCCCTTCTCCTTTCCCTCCTCCCTTCCCCCTTTTTGTGTCTAATATCACTTAATGTGGATAGACAAAAATAGAAAAAATGTTTTGACACCAGAAATAGTCTTGTCGTATGCTGACACGGAGCAGACGATTTGATTATTACTCGGTTGAAATCTTGGTGTGTTTTTTGTCGTATGCAAAATTTGCGATTTTATTCCCGCACTTCAATTTGATCCCCCCCCCCCAAAAAACAACAACAACAACAACAAAAAACCGAACAAAAAAACCAACCAACCAACCAACCAACCAAACAAAACAACAACAAAAACAAACAAACAAAAACAAAACAAACACACAAACAACAGTATCAGTATCAGTAGCTCAAGGAGGCGTCACTGCGTTCGGACTAATCCACATACGCTACACCACATCTGCCAAGCAGATGCCTGACCAGCAGCGTAACCCAACGCGCTTTGTCAAGCCTTGAGAAAAAACAAAAACAACGACAACAACAACAACAAAAAAACCATCAAAAAAACACCCCACCAAACAACAACAAAAGTAAATAAATAAATAAATAATAGATAAATACATAAAAAAACCTACTACTACTACTAATATTTATAAGGCGCAAAAACTTGATGAAATCAACTGTGAGCGTACAAAAACAACAACAAAAACAAAAAATAAAATAATAAAAACAACAAAACCAACAACAAAAAAACATTTTAATATTCACAACTCTGTCCCGTGATCGTACGACTCTTAATGTCTGATATGAAAAGCTGATTGCCAGACCAGTATTAAGTTTATAAAACTGTTTTTAACGGAAAAAAACACATTGATTATTGACAGCAAATAATTACGGTTTACTTTTAGATTCCCAGTTGCTGTTAAAGGCGCAGTCATTCACTGTGTTTTGCTCTGTTAATGGTCAGTTTGGGGCTGGCAAGGGGATCGAAGGAACTCAGAAGTTAGTAACGATGTAGCCAGGTACAACCTTGTGGGGAGATCTAGAAGAGGGGTCATCCACTGGCTTTGTTGAGTTAGACTTGTTCTTTGTTGACTTGGTTTTGACACCGCATGGCTGAATCAGGTTTAATGAAACTTAGACGTAATGAGACTGATATTTTGGAAGAAACTTGGGAAGATAACTGAACAAAGGCAATATACCTGCTGTCATACAGGACGGAACCATGAGCCGTGACAAATCCTGTCACAGATCAGTGAATCATGGAAGAGTCATGTCAAAACTTCTAAGAAGGTGTGCTCGTCTGTATATACACGTATACCTATAGATAAGGCAAAACTGTGTATGTTTTGGTGAAATAGATGATAAATATTACCAGGTTAAAGAATGCATGAGGTATAAAATTATGCAAATAATCTTTGTGACAGATAGTGAGTATGAACGTCTTTTGTCTTAACATGACAATACAAGTATGACAAAGCACAATTCATAACAGTTTGCTCTAAATACTATAAAATTACAGACTTTTCTTTCACTTGTTCAGACTGCTAATAGAGAGGACAGACTATACTGTTCAAAAAGTAAACGTTGATGTGACATGCGTGTAGCATGCACTTGTGTGCACTTGCATGGTTGTGTCTATTGTCACATGTTGACCTGATGTTGGTGAAGTGTGACATTCCTGATATCGGGTCAGCCAGTGACCTGACACCCCTGCACCCACAGCCTCAGTGACTCGTCCAGTGACCTTCACCCATGCACCCACAGTGACCCGGCTAGTGACCTTCACCCCTGTCCCCACAAGCACAGTGACTCGTCCAGTGACCTTCAACTCTACACCAACACCACAGTGACCTGGCCAGTGACCTTCACCTCTACACTCACACCACCGTGACCCGGCCAGTGACCTTCACCTCTGCACCCACACCACAGTGACCCGGCCAGTGACCTTCACCTCTACACCCACACCACCGTGACCCGGCCAGTGACCTTCACCTCTGCACCCACACCACAGTGACCCGGCCAGTGACCTTCACCTCTGCACCCACACCACAGTGACCCGGCCAGTGACCTTCACCTCTGCACCCACACCACAGTGACCCGGCCAGTGACGGGTTGAGCACAAGGCATTATTCATCTCCCCGTTTTGCACACAGACGAAAGTGGAAAACGAACACTGACACACCAGAACGCTGCTGTGAACCCCATCCTTCTGCCCCTTGATGTTGACCTCCAGGACCAACGTCCTACTTTCTCTCTTTCTGTCAGCTCTCTGTCTGTCTGTCTGTGTCACTCTATCTGTGTTTCTGTCTCTCTATCTGTCTGTGTTTCTCTGTCTGTGTCTCTGTCTGTCTCTCTCTGTCTCTCTCTGTCTCTCTCTCTTTCCACGAACTGAACATTTAACAGAATTTCTCTTTATCTCTCTTTCCACCAGAGTCGCAAATTGTTGAAACTGGACAAGGAAGCAAGAGAAAGTAAAATATGAGTTTTTGTGTTTCAAGATACCTCATTCTGTGAAATTCACGAATAAAGTAAAAAATCTCATTTTCTTTACTTGGAAAAGTCATTCTTGCTGAATATATTCTGTTGCACCCAGCCATTGATCCAAGTTGATGATACTACCAATGTACCAGTTAACTTTTAAGAATATTATACCGCTAATTTTTCAGTTGATTTTTAAGAATATCTGACTTGCCTGTCAGAAGATCATTGAATGAATAATTGTATTTAGTCACTAATATGACTATTTCTTAAGCGTCCTTTTCTGTGTATATCATGTTGCTTACAATGCTTCGAAGATGAGATATAGAATTTTTAAAAATGAAATATTTCGTCTTTCAGAGTATTTTGATCTGAGCAGCTGTTTGATATTTCTTACACTTCAGACATTCCTATTTTTCCATACATTTACAAAAATCATCAACCAGATCACAAAATCTAATTTCACAGACATTATGGCATCACTCCTGGTTGATGTCACGCTGAACACTTCTCTACAGTTTACAAATAAAGACACTACTCACCAGAATACGTCATCAGTGCACTTTGAATTGCAGAATGATGTCCATAACGAATCATTTCAAGAAGGATGCATCGAATTCAGATTTAGAAAGATGGAATTTTTACCTTGGGATAACCCTGATAACATCGTGACTTTAAAAGTGGAAACATTCGCAAGGAAAATTAGATTTGTGATGATGCAAATCTTGTTTCTCATTGGTGGGCCTGGTAATATTATCAACATGGCGGTGTTCTACAAACAAGGCATCAGAGATCGTGTCAACCTGTTGCTGTTTTCACTGTCCCTGGCTGATGAAGTCTTTTTAAGCACGTCCTTCCTGATCTACAGTGAGGAGCTGTTCATGAAATTTGGTGGAGAAACAAAAGCTGGCCCATTGCTGATGTTCATAGTCAACAATCGACTCAATACTATTCTGGGTACTTGTTTTGTTTCCTTTGCCCTGTCCGCCATCATTGCCTGTGAGAGATGTTACTGTGTCCTCAGACCTCTGAAGTACCAGACTCTGATGCGAACCAGGACAATGGCTTTGATTATCATTTCTGTTTATGTTATTGTCTTGTGTCTCAAATTCATAGCGGTACACAAATATTATTTTGCGTGTGTTTATGATCCCGACACTCACGCAGTAACAATCGTGTTAACTCATAGTGGATTTTATTCAAGTCACAAAGATTTCATCGACTATGTGGACAACATCTTCCTTGGAGCCGGGGTGACTGTTTGTGTAACGATAGCTCTAATAACAGCCACAGCAATAACCACATCCAAACTCCGACAGGCTGTCACGTGGCGTTCTCAAACAGCGTCAGCGTTGTCTCCAAGGGAAGTGGCGCTCACTAAAATGCTCATCGGCACGTCTGTACTGCTCATCGTCTGTATTTCTCCTTCTTGTGTTTTCCGCTTGGCCTGTCTGTTTCTGCCTGAGATGAATCCAGGACGAAGAAATCAGAATTTGTATTTGACCTGTTTGTGCATTGTAGAAGTGTTCATGATAACTAATTCTAGTTTTAACATCTTTATTTATTATTTGATGGGTTCCCGGTATAGAGACACGTTCTGGGCATTGTTCAGGAGGAAAGCAGGAGGAAAGAAAAATGGAAAGTGAATGAAGTGCAGACCGATCACTTGCTACAGTAAGAAATCTGTGATTTTAATTCAGCCTTTAGGAGGACACCAGCACATTCGGAACTTTCGAAATTTCTCGACCATCGTGATTTTCTTGTTTTTTTTTTTTAAATGTCAGAAATCATACTTTACCCGTCAAGTTTAAATTACAGTATAAATCCAGGGGGAGGGTAAATATAGGCTAATTTTCCTTCTTTGGGCCTTATAAATAACATTTGGGGGTATATGTGCTTGAAACGGCACTATATCTACATATTTCATCACACAGTTAATTCCTTTATGCCTACAGAAAGAAATTAGAATGAGCTATTCCATGAATAAAATTAAAATCTGATTAGTGCCGTAATAGCTTGAAACGTGATCAAATACTTCTGGTGTACTGAAAATGCTCAAACGCCAGCAACCTGATTACTGGATGAAGGATTTCTTTATAACTGTGAGGTAACTGCTGGCATAATTAGGCACTATATTAGAATACATTCGTGTTATAATATGTAGTATTGCATTCAATCAGTCTAATTTACATGGTTTACGTCCAAGCCGACCGCAAAGAATGTAAATGAAACGTGTTTTTTTTCAATGCATTTTTATGAAAGAAATCACACTATATCAGTCTTACAAGGGTTTATTTGTGGTTTGAATGCAGGGGGAGTATCTAGATTATAATCATACATTGGCGGCTTTTCTTTCTTAAAAGTGTATAGGTGAAGTCTGGGGTATACCCGACTGCAACGCCACAGAACCAGAAAGATGAACATAATTCATTTTCTTTGTGTTAAATATAAAATTTGGAAGCGTGGACACACAAACTCTGCATCATCTACAACAAAAACAACTTAGAGACAGACATAAGTTTAGTGACCGAACAAAGCAAGGCACTGGCTGAGAAATATGAAATCTGATGAGTTCACAAAACCTGTGCAAAGTTTGAAGATTACAAAATTTGCGAAGACACTGGATGATACATTGTACGTATTTCACTTTAAGAAATGTCAGACATGTTCTTAAATGCAAACAGTGAAACACTGACATAAGTACAGAAAGCCTAGGAGAAGGAGGATACCACAGCCGGACCATCAACTCACGGTAAACAAGACAACTTAACTGAAAGCTTCTTGGGGGCCCCCCGGCCCCCCCC
>JAAQRG010156621.1:0-11666 GCA_011634625.1 Babylonia areolata
GCCCAAGATGCTTCCAGCTTCTCTATGATTGTACAGAAAGCACTCCTAGCAAAAAAAAAAAAAAAAAAAGAATAAGAAAACAAAAGAGTGGCAGAGCATAAGGATGAGCAGTGAGTGTGTGTGTGAACTCACGGAGAGGATTCTGGAAAAGGAGGTGAGGAGGTGGGAGTGGTGGCTGACCTCCGTCAGTCTGGCCAGCGAGTCCCTCACCTGCCCGGAAACCGCACCCGTCAGCATGGGGGGTGTGCCCAGGCACATGGACCGCTCTGTCACACAGTGCATCACCATCGTCAGTCACTGGTATCAGTAACATCATCACTGTCATCAAGTCATCACCATCAACGGGTGAAATAGCAAAGTGGTGAAAGCTCTGGACTTTCAATCTGTGGGTCCCAGATTTGAATATTGGTAAAGGGACCTGGTGGGTAAAGGGTGGAGATTTCTCCCAGGTCAAGCTATGTGCAGACCTGTTAATGCCTGAACCCCCTTCATGTGTATACGCACGCAGAAGATCAAATACATGCGTTGAAGATCCTGTAATCCATGTCAGTGTTCTGTGGGTTATGAAAACAAGAACACACCCAGCATGCACATCCCCAAAAATAGAGTATGGCTGCCTAAATGGCAGGGTAAATGAACAAAACGGTCATACATTTAAATGTTACATGTCTGCATGACTGTGTATGTGTGTAACTGAAACCTGATTGAATGGCACAGGAAACGAATGACAAGCACCCAAATGGCAGCTGTGAGTTGGCTCTACCCAGGTAGGCAGCCCGTTGTGCAAAGGACTCCATGTTTGTAAGACACTAAGAGCTTGGTCTCTGACCGAGGACAGGTGCTATATAAGTACTGATATCATCATTACCACTGATACACACACCATGTCACACAGTGCATCACCATTGTCAGTCATCAGTACCAGTAACATCATCATCAGAATCATAATCATCAACAATCATCATTACCATTAATATCACCACTGACATCAAGTCATCATTCTTATCACTCATATCATCAACATCAATGCTGTTCACGTGTGTGTGTGTGTGTGTGTGTGTGTGTGTGTGTGTTGGTAAGATTATTTACCTATCCACATGTACAACATTTCCTTGACTTTTTTTTTCGTAAGCTACTTGTGCTGTGGATTATGCAGGCAAACTGCATGACTTTAAAAACATCAGTCTGACCTAACTCACACAGCCTCAAAGTCTAGAAATCATTGACCTATACTCATTCGGGCAAAATAAAAGCACTCACATATGCACAGACCCACATGCACATTCACACCCTCCCCCACCCCACCCCTCACACACACAGATATACCAGGAGTTCCCAGAAACTCTGACAGTGGTTTCCGTGCCAGCAGGCTGAGCTCCAATGGCTGCACAAGAGGGGTCAGGGACCACAATCGCAGCGTGGAATCCCGCGAACAGGATGCCATCAGGAATGGACGACTTGGGTGACATGTCAAACCTTTGGGGGACAAATGAAAAAAATACAGAAAAAAAAAAAAAAAAAAATATATATATATATATATATATATATATATATAACAGAAGCTGAAATAACATGGGAAATAAAAGGAGAGGTGAAGAAATGAAGGAATAAAACAGTGAGAAATGATAAGGGGGGTTGAGGGGGGGAGGTGAAGCTAATGAAATATTTGACTGAAAGGAACCAACACAGATAAGCCAATCAAAAGAAAGAATAATTATGGCAAGCACTTGTGCACAAACTCAGCATGCTGGTCAGTATCATAAGAGCTACGTAATTTGGAAGGGTACTTTTTGTATGCTTGTGTTACTGTAGATATGCATGTGATAGTATGCATCTGTATATGCAGTTCAGAGCATAAATAAGCCCTGCTGTAAAATCTGGTGGAAAATTATTATTGTATAATGGGTTTTTTTCATTTACACCACTACACAAGGACAGACTTGAAGGAGAATAAGTGTGAGAATAAAAAGTCTGCACATACACACACACACACACACACACACACACACACACACACACACAAACACACACACATACACACACACACACAAACACATGCACACCTACACACGCACACACAGACACACACAGAGAAACACACACACACACACACACACACACACAAACACACACACCCACCACCAGCACCACTCACCATACACATCAGCACCGTGATCGACGACGACAAACAGACAGGCCCCATCACGTATGTCCCAGACACGGATGGAACTGTCCCAGCTGCCAGACACCAGGAGGTAGGGCACCTCAGAGTTCCAGGTCAGGCCCCGCACCGGTGCGCTGTGACCTGACAGCTTGCACATGCACTGGTCCTGGGTCACGTTCCACGCACGCACTGTGCTGTAACACAACACAGCTTTACTAGACTGGACCTGCATGGAAAAGAAAACTTGAGGAAAAGATGATTCAACACATGTTCAGTCTCACATTCATGCACAAACACCTCAGAAATTTATGAACAGTTGCATCATGAAGAAAAGTGAAAGATATCATTTACTACATGGAATCCATATAAATTGCAGGGGGAAAGCACGCATGGAGAAGAAAACTCAGGAAAAGAAAGCTTAACACATGTACAGTCATGTTCATGCACATACACTAAGACATTTACGAACTACTGCGCCATGATGGAAAAGAGATGCAAACTAAAATATGTACAAATTCCAACTGACCTAATTCAACAAAAGATATACTTGAAGTCTTCAAAGGATGATGATTAATTCACAATCTTAATATCTTAAGTGTAACAGGCTGGAGATATTTTATCTGCCATTCCTCAAATGTTTGATCAGAACAGCAGGAAATGTACAGTCTTAATCAAAAGGTCAAAATACCCTGGCACTGATGTCTCATCCATCCCTTGTCAGTGGGTCGAAAACACAAACAAGCCAACACTCAAAGCAAATACAAAAGATCCTGAAAAAAATCAAATACTGTTGCTTTTGACAACAGAAATGATATAATATCTGACAGTCTGTACCACTATTTGTCACCATCAACTCCATCTTCACATTTCTTAGAACACACATCAAAAACTAAATGGGGGGTAAATCCTGGAAGGGAGATAACAACAGAAAGAAACCTCCCAGAACGTGGATTATCTCCTTTTCTGCACATTATCCCTTTGTATGTTTTGTCAAATCTTGTGCTGCTGGCTGAACAGACCATGATTCTGAGGACTGAACAGCGAGGCAAGGCACTATGCCTATAACAACTTTCATCCTTTTATTTGTTTAATAAGAAAACTCGACGAAACAGTCGTTTAATAACGATTTTATTCACACACAAAAAAAGAATGCCAGCACACTGCAGTGCAAAAAAATGACACAAAATACATATTTTATGCTACTGACACATGTTACCATCATTCTGACTTGGGGTTTCCTACTTTTCTTTTTTTTCTCTCTGCACACACTCTGTAAACACATTCCAGCATGCTTTACGTCTGCCATGAAGCATATCCCAGCCACAGTGTACCTGTTACTCACCAGTCATCAGAGCCACTGCACAGAACACCCTCCATAAGCGGTGACCACCGGATGTGAAACACCTTGGCTGTGTGACCTGAAAGGCACTACTGTCTCCTTCACACTGCCAGATAGATATCATGAAATAGAAAGGCAAAAGAAAGAATGAATAAAATAAAACAAAACAGAATGAAATGAAATGAAATAAAATTTAATAAAAATTTAATAAAATAAAATAAGCAAAAGAAAAAAAGAAAATATAAACTAAAATATAAAACAGTCTCAACAAATCATGGGCACAACAGCCAAGAGGTTAAAGCATTGAACTTCCTATCTGAGGGTCCAGGTTTAAATACTGGTAACACTACAGTGCCTGGTGGGTAAAGGGTGGAGATTTTTCCCATCTCCTAGGTCAACATATGTGCAGACCTGCTAGGGCCTGAACTCCCTTTGTGTGTATATGCATGCAGAAGATCAAATATGAACATTACAGATCTTGTAATTCATGTCAGCATTCGGTGGATTATGGAAACAAGAACACATGTGTGCATGACTGAAACCTGATTGAATAAAACAGGAAACGAATGATGAGCGCCCAATGGCAACGGTCAGTCAGCTCTACCCAGGTAGGCAGCCTGTTGTGCAAATGACTCCGAATTTGTAAAGCGCTCACAGCTTGGTCGCTGACCGAGGATAGGTGCATATAAGTATCCATATCATCATCAAATCACTAACCCACTCATCAATCAACCTAACCATCCCCCCGACCCCCACCACTCACAACCAACATGCCTTCACTTCAGGTCTTTGCAAGGCATTGTTTTAAGTGGAAGGACTTCCAGAGCAACTGGTATTAGGGCACCAACAACAACAACAACAACAACAACAACCAAAAAGAAAAAAAAAAGGCAAACAAAACAAACACAAGACACAGAGACTGAAGTTTGCAGAGATGACATCACAGTAAACCGGCTCTAGATTTGAAAATAACTGTTACTTCCATGCCATGACTGTACCAGCTACCAGAGAAAAAAAGGCAGGGATGTACAGTGATGAACATTGGTACAGTATTCCGCTCAGTACGAACAGCTGTGAGACTGACCTGAGAAAGTCATCAGGGGCTGAGTGTTGGAGCGGTCCATGCGGAAGACCCTCAACTGTTTATCTTCACAGCCGGTGGCAAACATGTCTCTGGTGAACAGAAGAAAGACTGATAATTTGGTAAGACACCTTGCTTCATGTTCTGGGCCGTGCTCAACACTCAGTTTACCAGGCGTTCTGCTTACCAGTCGCCCAATCACAAGCACACAAACTGTTTCTTCTTCCATTCTTTTTTCCCCCTACCTTTGTCTTATATAACTTCTGTGAAAAGTTGTTCACCGAACAAAAGAAACATATTCACACACACACACACACACACACACACACACACACACACAAATGCACAAACACACACACTTCAGACTTGCAAGACTGAATTAAATCATGACCCCTGCTGGAGTACTGAAGATTTCAGATAACACTATAAACACAAACATCACTTCATGTAATACAACCTCTGCTTTTAAGAATAAAATGTAACTTTGGTTGTTACTTAATACCCTGACCTTCATTTATTTATCTTATTAACAGTGGTTTTGGTCTGCAGAACACATACAGAAATAACAAAAAGAAGAGATGAAGAGAGAGAAACCAGCTGAAGCATGTGACTTCATTTCCATGCATCATGAAAAAGAGTTGTATTAAAAGACTGTTATAAATCTAGCTTCATTGACTTTCACATGCAAAACAAGACATGCATTGGCAATGCCATACACACACACACACACACACACACACACACACACACAAAACAGTCAGCTAACTGAAACTGGAAAAACGTTACAGCATAAACAAGAAGATAAAGAAGAAGCAGAAAAGTGGGTTTCTGGACATGTCTCACTTATCATAAGGATTCCAGTCTCCACCAAACACAGGCGCTGGATGTTTGTACTTCTGCACCAAGGTTCCATCCACCTGATGAATCATGCTAAGTGCATACACACACACATACACATTCAATTGCATGCACACACCACACATTCACATGCAAGTACACACACACACACACAAACACACACACACACACACACAACACACATGCACAGACACAAATACCACACATCATGCAATCATTCGCATGCACACACACACACACACACACACACACACACGCAATTTACAAATAAATTCACAAACATACACAAAAATTCATTAATGCAGATCTACACATGCAAGTACAGACAGAGGCTATCACTCACATGTAATTCAGTAAATACACTAAGCGATCCAAAATGCCTTTCACTCATACACACACACACACACACACAAACACACACACATACACACACACAAAAGCACACACACACACACACATGCACACACACACACACATATGCATGCATGCACACATACATGTACACACACACATACATACATATACAAACACACCCACTGGCTCCAGAAAACATTAACAGATTATTTCAGACAAGCTCAAAAAACATTAACCTACACAGACAGAATGATAGATTAAATGGATGGTCCACACAGCACATGGTGATCCCACCTACCAGTAGCCACTGGCCCCACAGGACAGGATCAGTCGAGAGTTCTTCTGGTTCCATGACAGGGAGAACACAGCACCCTCTCCATGCTGAACGAGAAGTGAGCCAGAATCACTACAGTGTGTTGTATGCGTGCGTGTGCGTGTGCGTGCGCGTGCGTGTATGTGTGTGTATGTGTGCGTGTGTGTGTGTCTGTCTGCCTGTGTGTTTGTGTGTCTGTGTGTATGTATGTTTGTGTGAGTATCTGTGTGTATGTGTATGTCAACAATACTACTTTTCTTTTTAACTTCAAACACAGAGACATTTCACAATCTGTTTGCTGCAAAAATAGTACAGTTCTTATGCTATAACAACAATAATGACAACAAACATATATACACATGTATTGCTCTGTGTTGATATTTTATATAAAGTTTAATTCAATGTGTAATAAATAGCATCACGGAACTTAGATAATAATCTGAACCTTTCTGAATTTTGGTATTATTGCCTGCACTGTTTCCTGAGTTCAAAGTCAGTCATAAAACCATCAAACTTGAAGTCATGGCTAATAAAGTGTATTTTGTTATCTCATCATGAAAAATTACATTGTGGCCTAAAAAAACACACACAAGTTGATTAAGATACCAAACTATCGTGTTTATCACCAAAAGTCACTAACATAAACAAAATCACTGGTAAAAAAAACAAACAGCAAAAAAATTAAGACATTCATCAAGACCGCCAAGTTGCCACTTGTGCAGCACACACACACACACACACTCACATCCTGGATTCTCTTGATGACCTTGCTCTTGTTCAGGTTCCAGATAAAGATGCCGTTTTTCGATGTGCAGCAAGCAATGCATCCCAGGTCCCCCGGGGCCCAGGATATGTGGTAGATGATGCCTTCATTGCCTGCCGACGTCATCACCTGTCCAACACAAGTGTCACCTTCAACAGTATATGTATGGGTCAGTTCAGGTGTCTGTGCAGATCACGCTTAGGGTGAGTCTTGTTAAGGTCTTCAGTGTCAGCCAATTCATGGGGGATTGTTGTTGAAGGGACGTGCTGGTGGTCTCCACTCTGGGGGAGACCCTCACTCAGTCTGGCTCCGCAACTAAGCCATTATTGTCGTCAGCAGGAGAGCTTAGTAGGTGGTGTCCTAAGTCCTCAGAACAGGCACTACCGAACTCCATCAAAGTGGCTCAGCAGCATTGCAGGGTCTCTTTTGGTGTGTGGCCTCATGGTGACATAACATTGATGGTTCCCTGTGAACTGCCAACATAGGACCGTGACAGACAAACCTGGTTGTGGCCATGTATGGGGGACTCGGAATGAGTGGCATGGGAGTAATGCCACTTAAAATGGTGCACATGATGGGGCAGCATTAAAAAAAAAAAGATGTTTGCACAGGGAGAACAGGGGTAAGAAACACTGCTTGTCTGCTTGTGTAATCATTTGCATTAATACCACAGTAACTGCTTTTGCATGCTTTGGGAAAGATATTACAGTAATTATTTTTGCATGCTTTAAGGATGATACCACAGTAATTTCTTTTGTATGCCTTGGAGAAGACTGTTAAATCTAAAAGGATGTGTTCATTGTAATGAATAATGATAAAAACATTATAAAAAAACACACAAAAAACAACAAAAACAGTACATTCAAGCACACATTTTCAACCCCCCCAAAAAAGATTATGGATGGCTATATGACAGGGTGAAAAAAAAAATGGGGGGGGGGTCATACATGTAAAAATCCACTCGTGGATATGAGTGAACATGAACACAGAGCCAAACACACCCATCACATGCACACAGACACACACACACAAACACACACACAGACACACACACACACTAAAAAATACACCAACCAGATACACACACACAGACACAAACACAGACACACACACACACATCACACAGTGACACAAACATACCACATACACACACACACCCACCACTCACAGTCTGCATGGTCATGATGTCCCAGACTTTGATAGTGCCATCAAAGCTGGCAGTGGCCAGGTGGTTCGGATTGCTGGGACAGAACTTGCAGTCAAAGATGGTCTCCAAATGGCCCTGAGCAAACAACACTCCAATCTGTTACTGATAATGATCTTGACACCAGCAGCTTAAAAAAAAAAATTAAAAAAATAAAAAATGTAAAACATCTAAATATCACAGCTGAGAAAAGATGTCAAATTAAAGCATCATCACTTTGTTGTATTTCATTTTAACACACATTAAAGAGAGAAAGAGAGAGAAAGAGAGAGTGTGTGTGTGTGCGCACATGCATGCATACATATGTGTCTGCCTGTCAGTGTGGGCGTGTATGTTTCCACATGTCTGAGTGTGAAAGAATACTTTTGTTTTTACATGGTTTCCCTCATAAACGCACAATTTCACACAATTACATGTCACTGGATGAAGGACAACACAACATCTGAATTCATCTTGCAGACACAGGCCTATCACCTGGACGTACCTGATCCCTGAGAAACCTCCACCTGCGGTGGCCCAAGTCGTACAAGCCGATGCCCCCGTCCTTGAAAGTGCACACCATCTGGGCATGGGGCAGAGCAAAGCGGGTGTGGGCAGTGAGGGAGGGACTCTGGGCTTCACTGGTAGACGATACGTGACTGCTGTTTTTTGTGTGGGAGGAGTGTGAGACAGTTTCATCAACAGGAGATTCAGGGATGATGTGAACATCGTGGAAACCGGACTTCTTCATGCGGATGTTCTCGATGGGAGACACCTTGGAGACGCTCCAGATTCTCAGCACGCCACTCTTCACATCTGTTTAAGAAATAAAAATAATCTTAAAAGAGGCAAGAAGCTGTGCAAGTCTGCAGCTTTGCTTCTCTTGCCATCAACTCAGTTTTGCAAAACTTCACCATCAGCTTTTGACCGGGTTTTTTCCCCTCCAGAACTATCATCAGGAGGGTCAGACAGACAAACATGCATGTGTAAGGACACACATATCTAGACAGTTTAAAAGTCAACATTTAGACCTGCTGGCATGCTGGAGACAGAACACAGTGATCCTCTCCCCCCCACACCCCCACTCCCACAAAAAAAGTCATAAGAATATGGTTTCACACTGCACACACACACACACACACACACACACACACAGAGATCCTCCCCTACCCACCTACACTTCCCACACCCTTCAACCGCAGACACACCACAATTAACTCACCCCCAGTGACAAACATGCCCGGGGCGTTGTGGACCCAGGACAGGGTCTGCACCTGAGCGGCAGTGCTCGGGGGGATGAAGGTGGTGATGACAGTCCTGGCTGTCACGTCCACCAGACGCACCCCGCTGTGGCGGTTGGCCACCAGCAGGTACTCCACGGACAAGGGGTCCCAGGCCAGTGCTGTGACTGGATCCACATCGTCGTCATCCTCTACCTCTGGTGCCAAGATGTGCTTCACCCCTTTGGAGCCTTGAGAGTTGTGCAGGACAAAACAAAATGCTTTATATTACCCTGGGATATTAGATAAGCACTAGTGTGCCTTTCTTTCTTTTTTCTTTTTTTTTTACACCCTGGGTCTACACTACACAACACTGAATAAAGGCACAAGCATGGTGGTAAAAAAAATATATACAGGAAAAAAACATAAAAATTACAGGGGAGTAGTGGAGGCAGTTGGATGTGTGTGAACAGGTGTGTTTTTGTGTCTGTTGAGTGGGTGTATTTGTATTTGTGGTGTGTGTGCATGTGTGTGTGTGTGTGTGTGTGTGTGTGTGTGTGTGTGTGCATGCATGTGTACATGTGTTTTTTGTTTGCTTGTGTGTGTGTATGTGTATGTGCATGCGCGTGTCTGTGCTTTTTAAGCTAATTTTTGTTTGTTTGTGTGTGTGTGTGTGTGTGTGTGTGTGTGTGTGTGTGTGTGTGTTAGACCCTACACTTGGCTTACAGACTGACATAAGTTCACAACATGCATTTGAGCCTACATCAAAGTGAGAGCTGTATGATCAATGGTTTCTCAACAACAATGGGAATTCATTTACAGCTTAGTCTCTTGTCAAGGACTATGACTCTTAAAAAAAGAGTCAAAGATTGCACTGGCTCCAATTGCTGCAGCCATAGGAGCTAGTTAGCCTTTGGAGACCATCCCAATGATGACTGTCCTAAAGCCATCTTGGCTGAGAAAGTGAGGATGTAACATGGGCAAGAAAATGTCCACTGTAATCAAATCCCAGTCCATTATAATTGGGACAGCAGTTGCCTCCTCTGGTGTTCTAATGGTCACAGTCGGATGTGGCAGACCATCATAAATGTGTCCATGTCTGTGTTTTAAGCTGACTTGTTTGCTGCATTTGTGTGAGCATACTGTTATAATTAGTCTTGTTTACAATTTAATGTCACTGTGTTTATATTCTATTCCCGATGAAAATGGCTGTCGCATATCATCCACTGTTGAAGCACAATCCCCTCCCAGAACCCCACATACCTTTTTTTCTCTACCCTGCTGCTTTTTTTTTTTTTTTGTTGTTGTTGTTGTTGCTTTTTTGACTCACTTGTGTAAACAAGTGAGTCTATGTTTTAACCCGGTGTTCGGTTGTCTGTGTGTGTGTGTGTGTGTGTGTCTGTGTGTCTGTGTGTCCGTGGTAAACTTTAACATTGACATTTTCTCTGCAAATACTTTGTCAGTTGACACCAAATTAGGCATAAAAATAGGGAAAATTCAGTTCTTTCCAGTCATCTTGTTTAAAACAATATTGCACCTCTGGGATGGGCACCAAAAAATTTTGTTTAAATGAAGCCTAATTATATGCAAACTGCATTTACTGTTATATTTATATTTTTGTATTCTCTAAACTTGGCACTTTGATCTGATATTCTGACCCAACAACAAGAGCAGTCATTATTATCATTTTTTGTTCAAACAGGAACTTCTTTTTGCTAAGCATGGAAGTTTTATTTATTTTGCAAACGTTTTGGTGCAGATAGTAAAAAAGGGAAATTACTCTGTAATTAATGCTAGGGGACTTAATTTGCTTTAAACTGATCTTTCTCATCTTAAACATTACATTTTGAAAATTATGCTCAATACATAAAAAGCTTGTGTGTTTTACTCTCAGTCACAAGTGAGTCTTGAAGGCCTTGCCTCTCTTGTTTTTCCTTTTTTTTTAACCTAACATTCATTAACTTTACTTACAACACACTGAAAGAATAGTGTCACAGACTGAAGACACCCAGTCAATCCCACACATATGCAATGTTCCCCATCCAACCACTCAGATTAAGTCCAAATATAAGAGCTTTATTCTGCTGTCTCTTATTTTTTTTCTTTGACAAGTTTAACTAAAGAGTAGCCAGTCAAGTCTTTGTTTATGATGCTGACAATAGTTATGATGGTTATGTAGTCTGTATAAGTCTTTGTTAATGGTTTTTACAATGGTTCTGATGGTGATGAAGACTGTAGAAGTCTTTGTTAATGGTGCTAACAATGGTTATGATGGTGATGTGGTCTGTGTAAGTCTTTGTTGATGGTGCTAAAATGGTTATGATGGTGATGTAGTCTGTTAAACCTGCATGCCTAAGGTCTGTGCTGAGCAGTCTCTGTCCTGCACATTTT
>JAAQRG010156623.1:0-5000 GCA_011634625.1 Babylonia areolata
TGAGGCAGGAGGGTGAGGAAGGAAGGGGTTGACGCCGGGAGTAAAACTTTCGTTCTCAAATGGCCGACGCAGGACGGACGGAAAGTACGACCATCATTCTTATCAAATGCCGAAGAGAAGCGTAAGCAGAACTTTCGTCCAAATAAGGACTTGTATTTGTATTTCTTTCTTTCTTTTTTTTCTCCCCTCTATAACAACCGAAGAAGGGCGACCGTTCTCAACAACCCAAGAAGGATCATTGTTCTTAATAACCGAAGGTAGCGAATAGCAGGACTTTCGTCCTTTAACAACCCAAGGCAGGCTACCGTTGTTAATAACCGGAGAAGGATGATCGTTTTCAATAACAGAAAGCCAGCGGAACTGTCATCCTTCACAACCGAAGAAGGACTATCGCTATTGATAACAAAAGAAGGATTATCTTTCCTGACAACTGAAGACGGGCTATCGTCCTTAAGAACAGGAGAAGGAGAATCACCCTGTATGACCAAAGGACTACCGTCCTTAAGAACAGGAGAAGGAGAATCACCCTGTATGACCAAAGGACTACCGTCCTTAAGAACAGGAGAAGGAGAATCACCCTGTATGACCAAAGGACTACCGTCCTTAAGAACAGGAGAAGGAGAATCATCCTGTATGACCGAAAGACTATCGTCCTTAAGAACAGGAGAAGGAGAATCATCCTGTATGACCGAAGGACTATCGTCCTTAAGAACAGGAGGAGAATCACCCTGTATGACCGAAGGACTATCGTCCTTAAGAACAGGAGAAGGAGAATCACCCTGTATGACCGAAGGACTATCGTCCTTAAGAACAGGAGAAGGAGAATCACCCTGTATGACCGAAGGACTACCGTCCTTAAGAACAGGAGAAGGAGAATCACCCTGTATGACCGAAGGACTATCATCCTTAAGAACAGAAGGAGAATCACCCTGTATGACCGAAGGACTATCGTCCTTAAGAACAGGAGAAGGAGAATCATCCTGTATGACCGAAGGACTACCGTCCTTAAGAACAGGAGAAGGAGAATCACCCTGTATGACCGAAGGACTATCGTCCTTAAGAACCGGAGAAGGAGAATCACCCTGTATGACCGAAGGACTACCGTCCTTAAGAACAGGAGAAGGAGAATCACCCTGTATGACCGAAGGACTATCGTCCTTAAGAACAGGAGAAGGAGAATCACCCTGTATGACCGAAGGACTATCGCCCTAAATAACCCCAAGGACTGTCTTCCTTAATACCAACAAAAAAGCAGGACCATCATTCTTGATAACCGGCGCAGAACTATCGTCCTTGGTAACAAAAGACGGACTACCGGCTTTCGCCGTTCTTAAAAGGACTACCATATCACACCACATCAAATCTTATCCAGCCATTAAACTTGATCTACTTGAGGAAGGACAACCGTCCTTAAAAGAAGGACGACCAAACGGGGACCATCGTTCTTCAGTACGGAAAGCACGGCGATAGTTCGTAATAGACGAGGTTGAGGCGATCGTTCTTCCTCCGGTGGCTTTTTACATCAATTCTTTGGTGATACAGCCACCACAACCGCCACCACCACCACCACCACCACCACCGCCACCGCGCCACTGACAGCATCTTGAAGAAGGGGACATGGGCACAGGGCCCAGGGGGCAGGCAGTGGAGGGCTGGGGGAGGGGGGAGGGACGTGGGGTGAGGCATTTTACTGCTGCTTCAACCGCTTGTCTTTTAACCTGAACAGCATCTTCCTTGAGGAGGGGTGAGGGCGTGGAGGGGGGCGGGTAATGAAATAGGTGACGTTTTTATGACTGGCTGCATGGTGCGACCCACCCGCCCCCTACCTCCCTCTCCAATGGGCTGCTGTCAGATTCACATCACTTTCGGGATGAAGGACTGTTCATAGCGAGTTGTTTTGTTGTTGTTGTTTTTTGTTTTTTTGTTTTTTGTGTGTGTGGTTGTTTTTTGTTTCTTTTTTTAGTGGGCACACAAGTACAATCCGTCACACACACACACACACACACACACACACACACACACACACACACACACACACACACACACAGAGGGGAGTAGAAGAGGGAAGAGTAAGAGTGATGATGGGGTTGGGAGGTGGATTGTGGGGTTGGGTTGGGTGGTTGTTGATGTTGGAAGAGGAGAAAAAACAAAACAAACAAACAAACAAAAACAGAAACAAACAAACAAACAAAAAGCATGGTCCAAATGATAATCTTTCAGTTTCAGTGTCAGTTACCGTTTGATACTGATTAAAACGCCTCGTATGCCTTACATGAAGATCAGTTGTGCGGGGTTTTTTTGGTTTTTTTTTCCCAAACGACTCGTATGACGTTAAAGGTCATCTCACGAAAGTGTCCTCTTTCTATGCATTACTATAAAAAGAAGGGGGGAAATATATTGATAAAACAGGAAGACGTTAAAGAGTAGCTGCTTCCCTGTGATACAGTCCACGGTTCCTGTCATGTTCTTCCTCTTCCCTCTCTCTCTCTCTCCACACACACACACACACACACACACACCTACACACGTATGTACATTTAAAGAATTCACATAATATATGTTGTTTTTTTTATATAGCATTTTTTTTTAAACAAAAGAATTCGGTAACCGTTATAAACAACTCCATCACAACCGTAAGTAAAGCTTGGTACCGGTTCGAAAATCAAAACTGGTTTGAACACACTTCTTCTTCTTTTCTTCTCTTTCTATCTTTTTTTGGTCAGTACCAGTTTCTAAAACCGGTATGCCGCAACTTCTGGACTTACGCGAACACGCATTCATTTGTTCAGAAGCTCCACCAGGTTTTTTCGGTTCGTACCAGGTTTTATACCGCACACCTCTAGCTAGAAGGACGATCAGAAAATGATATCCAACAAAAAAAAAAAGAAAAAAAAAGAAAAAGAAGAAAAAAAAAAAGGATGACTTGAAAGCACATAAAAAGATAATGGAAGCAATACTAGCACTAACAAACATCAAGAAACAGGCGACTTTTTTGTCCCGGAGAAACTGAATTCCAATCGTTTTAAAAGCGTACGAGACTGTCGTCAGTTATACCAGTATGGTGACGTTACGAGCGTCAGAATACCGATGGCATTTTAACTCCCTAGCACACGCTACCAGTGTCCGGATACCGGTGGCATTTGAACTCCCTAGCACACGCTACCAGTGTCCGGATACCGGTGGCATTTTAACTCCCTAGTACAGCGACCCGAGGTGTCCCTTTTCAATCACAGCAGTCGTGTTTTTAATTAAAGCGACGCACTTTGACATGATGAACAGATTTTCTTTCCACCACACTGGGAAGGGTATAAACCTCATCCACCCCCCACCACCTCCCCTGCCCTGCCCCCCCAAAAAAAGGGCACGTTTCAAAATGTCATCTGGATCGAGCTGAAAGATATTTACATATGATTCATATTCGTGCAGTCGTTTCATCAAGTGGTATCGGTATGCTTAGGTAATACAGTACCTGTCGTGGACTTTGCTATTTTGTAGTACATGATTCAGACTGACGGTTCCTTGTCATACTCTGGAAAGTTTTGTTGTTAAATCATACACACACACGCGTGTGAACATAGTTACGTGGGCATGCACACATGTGTGCATTATACCCATACGGATACACACAGAGGAAGAGAGAGAGAGAGAGAGAGAGAGAGAGAGAGAGAGAGAGAGAGAGAGAGACAGCCAGCCAGACAGACAGACAGACAGACAGCTAGACAGACAAAGAGTCAGAGGCAAGGGAAAGACAAGAGACGGACAGATAAAGACAGGGAGAGAAAGGCCCCACAGAAACAGAAGAAAAAAACACTAACAAATTTGGCTGGTGGACTCTCTGGACTCTTCCCCCCAAAATACCCCGAGTCAGTCTGTGCCACACACGCACACTAACACGTATCCCCCCCACCCACCAAACCGGCTTCTCCAGCCTGGACAAGCCTTTGTCCTTTGTCCCGTACTCCCCCCACCCCCTCCGCACCTCCACCCCACGCCCTCCCTCCCTCTCTCTCTCTCCCTCTCCATGCACCCCCCACCCAACCCAACCCCACCCAACCCCACTTTCAACTCACCCAGTCCTTGCTTGCGTCCCGAAGACGTCCCACACAACAAACAAAGCAACAACCTCAAAAACTCACCCCCACCTGAGCCCCCGGATTCTATTCATTCTGGACGAAACTTGATTTTTTTCTTCTCCTTCTTTTGGGGATCTTCCCTTTCCCTTAATAAAAACAAAACAAAACAAACAACAAAACAAAACAAAAACAACAACCAACAAAACAACTCCCCACCCCCACCAAACCCTAAAGAAAACAAACAAACAAACAAGACACAAACCACATTGTCAACCAATCGACCTCCAAAGACGAGATTGCCCAACAAAAAGCAGAACAGCCTGGAGACAGCCTCCTTGACGGGGGGCTTCACAAGCCTTTTCACAAGCCTTTGCCAGCCAGCCTGGTTAACACAAGATCGTTGTGGAGCTGACACCCACGAACAGGCTGGGGGTGGGGTGGGGGGGAAGGTGATGCCTGTACTATACTGTATTGTACTGTCTGGACAGGACCTGGGTCCCAGAATGGGTGATTGGAAGAAAGGGGAGGGGGGGGTGGAGGCGAGGGGGGAGGGTTTGGATTCGTAAGGGTGTGTGGAGGGGGGGGGGAGGACAAGGGACAGAGGGGTGTAGGGAGGTGGTGAGGGAGGGTGGGGGGGGGTAAGAAAGAAAGAGCTCTCCCGGTAATGCCCTTTATCAGCCAATCGCCTGGGCACAGTCAAACTGTTTCCTGCCAACACCCTCCCTCCCCCACTCCCCCTACACTCCCCCCCCCCCCCTTTCTCCCTCTCTCCCCCAGTCGCTTTCTCCACCAATCAGGACACGCCTGTCCGCTTTGACTGCCTTGTCTCTGATAAAGAGGGTGAGGTTAAAGAGAGAGAAAGAACGAACGAACAAACGAATCTTTATTGTTTCTAGATACACTGATCCCTCATTAGTGATGTTAATG
>JAAQRG010156626.1:5000-11624 GCA_011634625.1 Babylonia areolata
AATAAATGAATAAAACATAAAATCGAACGACCAAAGGTGTAATATCACTTTATTACCGCTCTTCAGAGGCTGCTTCAATCAGTCCGGTTACAAAGTGCCTATATTTTGTTCGCTCTCTGTCTTCCCGTCTCTGTCGCTGTCTGTCTCTTTGTCACTCTCTGTTTCTCTATCTGTCAATTTGTTTGTCCGTATTTCTCCCTTCTCTCTCTCTCTCTCTCTCTCTCTCTCTCTCTCTCTCGTTTCTGCCTCTGTCTTTGTCCCCCACCCCCACCCCCCGCAATCTCCCCCTGTCTCCCTCTTTCCCCCTCTTCCCCTATTTCTTTCTCCAAGTGCATGTATCTGTCTCTCTATCTGTCTGTGTGCGTGAAGGGATTGTGTGTGTTTGACACTGTCCTAATTCTTGACACAGTAATAACACCGAAACCACACACAACCCCCCCACCCCCACCCCCCCACCCCCCAAGCAGCTTCATTATCGTAATGAAATTGCAGAGGACGTTGTCATGTGCAAGACTGCCCCCTCCACCGGGAAAAAAAATAAACTTTCAAAAGATGTGGATTTATTTTGTTTTATTTTTATTTTTGGTCGGTCTTGTGTCACTGTGTCTTCTTGATCTTTCAAGTCGGTGGTGTTCTGTTGCTCTCATTTTATGGGTGTTTTTTTTTTTTCAGTTTTCATTTGCAGTTTGCTTCTTAAAATGTTTGTTTATTTGAATGGTGTTGTCTTCTTGAAGCTCCACAAAGGATTATTATGATCAAACGTTGATTTCACTGTCGGAATTACTCATGACAAAAATTATTTCCTGTTGTGATGTAATAAAAAATATATATATCTAAAAGGAAACGAAATTGTTCTATCATACAGAGAAGGCAGACATGCGCATGTGTTTACTCACGCACACACACACACACACACACACACACACACACACACACACACACACACTTATGTATACACACACACATATGTACACACACACACAGACACACACACACACACACACACACACACACACACACACTTACTCATGGGAGTTTGCGCACGCACGCTTAAACACACGT
This sequence comes from Babylonia areolata, assembly GCA_011634625.1. NCBI lineage: Eukaryota > Metazoa > Mollusca > Gastropoda > Neogastropoda > Buccinidae > Babylonia > Babylonia areolata. The sequence continues at coordinate 6,063 of JAAQRG010156626.1, forward strand.
ACTCACGCACGCACACACATATTAGACACGTTAACATACGCGTGCGTGCGCAAACACATTAACATTGTCCAAACGCACTTAGCGCGTGTGTGTGTTAACAGCTTTATTGCATGTTTGTGGGCGCTTTCTCCTGTTTTTATTTCTTTTTCTTTAAAAAAAAAATCATACTGAATGGGGATTAGAAGAAAACCCAGACGCTTTAATCACTTCTTTATATCTTGAAAAGAAGATATGTGCTTTGTCTGTCTGTCTGCATGTCTGCCTCTCCATCTCTCTCTCTCTCTCTCTCTCTCTCTCGCTCTCTCTCTCTCTCTCTCTCTCTCTCTCTCTCTTTCTTTCCTCTCCTTCCTTCATCTCTTTGTTTCTGCCTCTCTGCCTCTGTCGCTCTCTCTCTCTCTTTAATAATATATGCTTTCACCATATTCGTTCCTGCAATATGATGTTTTTTTTATGCAGCAAAGATATTTTCACGCATTTTCCAGTGCCATGCAGACATGGTATCAAATTGTCACACATACATACACGCACACGCGCGCGCGCGCGCGCGCATGCTCGCACACAAACACACACACACACACACACACACACAAACCAACAAACAAATTTAAGTGTACACTGGGTTTTTTTATATTAAAGTTTGACATATCCGTATCTGTTTCAAAGGAGTCAAAATGTTCCACTGAAGAATAGTTCTCGGTTAGTCTGTTCTGTCTGCCTGCCCCCCTCTCTCTCTCTCTCTCTCTCTCTCTCTTTCTTTCTCTCTCTCTCTCTCTCTCTCTCTCTCTCTGTCACACACACACGCACACAGATGCGCGCGCGCACGCACGCAACTCACATACACTCTCACTTTCTCTCGCGCTCACACACACACACACACACACACACACACACACACACACACACACACACACACACACACTGTCCAGCACATTATAGCTTTATGTCCGACCTCATAAGCGGAGTCAGAACTAATGTACTGATTCCATTTTGAAGCTTAGTTTTCTCTGATACAAAATGTACGTACCATCTGATACTTTTGACCTTTTTCTCTCTCCACTTTTGTACTTCTTCTTTTAAATTTGTGTTTCAATGACTGCGTGGGCTGAGACATTGGAAGAGATGGAAGGCACCCGAAACCAAGTGGCGTTCAAAAACGACAGGAAGGGTTTCAGATATGCCTGTTGTGTGTGTGTGTGTGTGTGTGTGTGGATGTGTGTGGATATGTGTGTGTGTGTGTGTGTGTGTGTGTGTGTGTGTGTGTGTGTGTGTTTTCACCTGGGGGAGAGAAAGCAAAGACAGGGGAAAAGGGCGATACAAAGAACGAGAGGGTCGCTGAACAAAGGTATCTGCCATTTACTTCCTTTTAATCTTCCCTCCTCTTTCATTAGTTCTTTCTCTCCACCCACCCCCACCCCCCGCGACCCCATCCTCCCAACCCCTCCTTTTTTGTATGTTTGTGTGCGGGTTTTGTAGTATTTTGTAAAGCATCCTGAAGGAAGCCATTGTATATATATAAAAGAAAGAAGAAAAGTGATTTCTCCCAGGACACAACAAGGACCCCCCCTCCTCCTCCCCCTTTCAGACCACCAGCTAGGACCACACCCCCACAGAGCACCAGAACCAACGCATCGATCACACACCCCTTCACGGAGAGAGACCACAGCCATGAACAACTTTACCTAAGGGCAGATTGCCAATAGGTCGTTAACCCCCCCCCCCCCCTTCCTCCCACCTTCCATCTATCTCTCTCTCTCTCCAACCCTCGCCTTCTCTCATTCTCACTCTCATCTTGAATTGACTCTTATGAGAGTTTAATGACATTATGATTTGATTTGTGCATTGATCACGTTGTTCATTTAGGGAGGTCGGGATAGAATCGCGAACGTTTCGTTAGAAAATTAATGCCATTTAAAAATGTTACACACCGTACGTACATTACATGCCACGAATGCACACACGCCACTACATCCCATATCCATTTGCATAAACGATCTTACTCTAGCAGCGCTAAGCTTGCTTAGCGTTAAAAACGTTCTGAACTCCACGCCTGTTTCATAGATTTTGCCAAGCAAACTTAGCGCAGTGCAAAGATAGATCCTTGATACAGTCCAGGCCAGGTCTTTTCCGCCGTATAAGCACATCAAGTCAAATCACGCTTAGTGACAGTCGAAATCCTGCCTACCTTGTTAACGTCCCATAACAACCGTTGTGAGCGAATATTGTTGAGGAAAATTTGCAGCAGCATTGAAAAGATTGCCTGTCGTTGTGGTCCCCTCCTCTCCCCTCTCTCCTCCCTCCTCCCCGAAAAACAACCTATTATTTGGAAGAAAACTTGCAGTAGCATTGAAAAAATTGCCTGCCGTTCTTGTCTAGAAAGACGTGCGTGCGTGCGTGTGTGTGTGTGTGGAAAGAAGTAAACAAGTAACTGGAGCCAACAACAACAACGACGACGATGAACCCTCAAGTCGTGCAGATCGAGTTACTGGGGATACATTGCTGTGTCTGGACATGGAAGTCGAATTACGCGGTGTTCCGTCCAATCAGAAAATAGAGCAAGTTTGAGAAGCCTGTCCGCTGCGAACGTGTATCCGGTTTTAGCCCCCCATTCACTGTCTGTCTGTCTGTCTGTCTGTCTCTCTCTCTCTCTCTCTCTCTCTCCCACCACTCCCTCTCTCTACCACAAATCGATCCAAGGCCCGTCCAATCAAAGCTGTCTCGGGGAGAGTCGTTAAACCGATGACGCAGTTTGGTGACCATCATCAGTGGTGGGTTCAGAACAGACCGACAGGGTGGTTAGTTCTTGGACGATAAGGGGGGGGCGGGGGGAGGGGGGGCGGGGGGGGGGGACCAGAGGCAGTTACAGCATCAGCTCTTCAGTCTTTCTTCTGACGCTTTCCCTCGATAGCGGGGAAGGTGGGTAGCTTGGAAAATCAGTCAGTAGTGCTCTCGTCAGGTTGTTTGACTCGAGAATGTGTGTGTGTGGTACTCAGTTGCTATGGTCGCCAAGTGGTTAGCGTGGCGGACTGATGACTGGGAGGAAGCGGGTTCGATCCCCACAATATGTTTTTGTCTTTTGTTGTTGTTTTTTTGTTGTTGTTTTTTTTATTTAAAGACAATTTTCGGCCTATGGTCGGCTAATTATTTTTATTTAATCTTTTTTTCGGCCTGTGCCTGTGGCCAGCTTCTATCCACAGTCGAGTGTGCTGTGAGCTCAAATATGGCGACTGCCACTTTGTCGAGGGTCGTCTGCTAAATGCCTTTTGGAGTCAGATGCTCAAATGACCAACACTGCAAGTGTCTGTATCTCTCAGCCTGGTTGACGCCTAGGTATATCATTAGAGCGGAGCCTTTTCAAGTAGTCCCAAACATGATAAAGGGACCCCCTACAGCAGCAGTATAATGATCCTTGTCAGCATTCATCATCATCAAAATTCAGAAAACAAAATTCCCCATCCACCCCCCACCCCCACAAAAAAGTACCTCGGGGAACGTTTCGCCGATGACACAATTTGGTGACCCTCATCAGTGGTGGGTTCAGAATAGACCGTCAGGGTGGTTAGTTCTTGAAGTTCCAGAGGATCGGAGGCAGTGACAGCATCTTTTGTCTGCTGTCTCCAGTGTGGGGGAGGAGCTTAGAGTCAATCATTCAGCTGCGTTCTCTTGAGGATGATTGACCGGGGGAGGGTGTGTTGGGGAAAGCGGTGCTCGTGCAGTCCATCTCTTCTCTTTGTCCAACTTTCGTCTTACGATCCATACTATTCGTTTCTCCTTTCTTCTTCTTCTTCTTCTTCTTCTTCTTCAATATGACCACTATTCCAACAACTTGTGTCATTATTCAAACAAAGTATTTGGAAACTGCTATTCTTTGTCACCAGAACAACCATCATTCCACAATGCTTACCAACATACCACACACCCTTTCCCCGTTAAATCTGTACCACTCTTCAACCCTACTTTACAAACAGACCAATTCCCAGCTCTCAGACCTCACCCCTCGATACAATCTCTTGTATCATAAATAATTAGATGACTGACGATCAGCCCAGATCGTACATGACGTTGTGGGAACTTAACTCACCCCACCTCCCCACCTCCCCCTCCCCTGCAAGCTGTCATCGCCATGGATGTTTCAGTTTGCATCGTTGACGTTCCCAGAGACTTGCCTTGGCGTCAAATCAACGCGGACATAGAAGCTCGCTCTCTCTCTCTCTCTCTCTCTCTCTCAGCTTGAATTATTCAGCACTTTCCCTTACTAGAACTGCATTTCGAAAATCTAGGTAGTATTTTTATTATGCACTAATGTCAGGTCCTGCTAATGTCTCGAACTGGCCTGTTTGTGAAGGACTGCGAGTAGGTCACTTAAACATATGTCATTTGGTCAACAAAATGACAGACGTATCGAAGATGATATATAATAATGATAAACCATTCCATATCTTTGGCTTTTCTGAATCATGGACGAACATTCACATTAATGACAAATCTATTTCTATTCCTGGTTACAATATTGTTCGGAAAAATCCTCAAAAATCTAAAGAAAGTGGTATCGTCATTTATATTCAAAATAACGTTCCGTACAGAATTCGTAATGACCTACATCATCCAGATGTTGAATCACTGTGGCTTGAAGTTCAATCCCAAAATAAATCAACAGATTCGCTCCTTATAGCATTTTTGTACAGACATCCTAAGAGTTTTTCCAAGTGGTATGACGATTTTTGTGACATGATGGAGAGCGCCTGGCTTTCAAAAAAAGAAGTATTAATTTTGGGTGACTTTAATTTAGATCTTTTTCAGCGTCATAGCCGATGGAACAACATCTATACGTCTTACAATCTCCATCAGTGTATTGATTCCCCCACCAGAGTTACACAAAAAACTAGAACGCTCTTAGATCATATTTATACATCCAATCTAACATCAGTTCGAGAAATTTGTGTGCCGAATGTTGGCGTAAGTGACCACAATGCCGTCTGCATTACATGGGGAAAAAAGGGTTTCAAAATACCCAAAACAGGTCATACTGTTGTCACATTTCGGTCATTTAAACATTTTAATCTGGACGCCTTTCAATCAGACCTCATTTCTGCACCTTTCACTAACATTTATAGCTTTACTAATCCAGAAGAAGCCCTTTCCTTTTGGACTGCAACGTTACTGCATGTTGTTGATAAACATATCCCTTTAATTCAGAGACGAGTCAAGTCGGAAATTCTTCCGAGTTGGCTTACACAAGATATCTTTCAAGCAATGGATGACAGAGACCATCAAAAGATAATCGGTCCATTCGAAGAATACCAGAAGAAACGTAATATTGTCAAATACATGATCAGAAAGTCTAAACGGTTTTTCTTTCGTAAGCTAATCGAAGACAAAAGCAACACAGCCTCCATATGGAAGGCTATACACCAACTCACCAAACCAAACAATTCAAATGCGGAATGTCTCATTCCTGTTGATACACTGAACAATCACTTTGCTGACATTGGAAACAAATTAATCGCAAATGACAGTGCACACACTTCTTTTGATTTCAGCATTTTAGAAAACTTCTGTCATAAT
>JAAQRG010156630.1:0-11656 GCA_011634625.1 Babylonia areolata
ACATAAAAAAAAAGAACTACTACTACTAATAATGGTATGTATAAGGCGCAAAAACTTGATGAAGTCAACTATAAGCGTAAAAAAAAACCAAAAAAAAAACCCCCCACAAAAAACAAAAAAGCAAAACAACAACAACAAAAAAACCCTGATGGGCAAGGAGTTCACGTCATTACCCTGTGTGTCTTCACAGTTCACGTCATTACATTGTTTGTCTTCACAGTTGAAGTCATTACATTGTGTGTCTTCACAGTTCGCGTCGTTACCCTGTGTGTCTTCACAGTTCACGTTATTACATTGTGTCTTCACAGTTCATGTCATTACATTGTGTGTCTTCACAGTTCGCGTCATTACATTGAGTGTCTTCACAGTTCGCGTCATTCCCCTGTGTGTCTTCACAGTTCACGTCATGTCATTGTGTGTCTTCACAGTTCACGTCATTACCCTGTGTGTCTTCACAGTTCACGTCATGTGACTGTGTGTCTTCACAGTTCACGTCATTACCCTGTGTGTCTTCACAGTTCACGTCATTATCCTGTGTGTCTTCACAGTTCACGTCATTACCCTGTGTGTCTTCACATTTCGCGTCAATACCCTGTGTGTCTTCACAGTTTGCGTCATTACCCTGTGTGTCTTCACAGTTCACGTCATTACCCTGTGTGTCTTCACAGTTCGCGTCATTACATTGCATGTCTTCACAGTTCACGTCATTACATTGTGTGTCTTCACAGTTCACGTCATTACATTGCGTGTCTTCACAGTTCGCGTCATTACATTGTGTGTCTTCACAGTTCACGTCATTACCCTGTGTGTCTTCACAGTTCGCGTCATTACATTGCGTGTCTTCACAGTTCACGTCATTACATTGTGTGTCTTCACAGTTCGCGTCATGTCATTGTGTGTCTTCACAGTTCACGTGTGGATTCTGTGTATATTCACAGTTTACGTCATGTCACTGTCTGTCTTCACAGTCATAGGCCTTCTCTCACTACATCTAAATGTGTGTTTATGCCTCTCTCTGTGTCTGTAGGCCTATCTATCAGTGTCATTACCCTGTGTGTCTTCACAGTTCGCGTCATTACATTGTGTGTCTTCACAGTTCGCGTCATTACCCTGTGTGTCTTCACAATCCAAGTCATTACCCTGTGTGTCTTCACAGTTCAAGTCATTACATTGTGTGTCTTCACAGTTCACGTCATTACCCTGTGTGTCTTCACAGTTCACGTCATTCCCCTGTGTGTCTTCACAGTTCACGTCATTACCCTGTGTGCCTTCGTAGTTCGCGTCATTACATTGTGTGTCTTCACAGTTCGCGTCATTACATTGTGTGTCTTCACAGTTCACGTCATTACCCTGTGTGTCTTCACAGTTCGCGTCATTACCCTGCGTGTCTTCACAGTTCACGTCATTACCCTGTGTGTCTTCACAGTTCACGTCATTACATTGTGTGTCTTCACAGTTCACGTCATTACCCTGTGTGTCTTCACAGTTCGCGTCCTTCCCCTGTGTGTCTTCACAGTTCACGTCATGTCATTGTGTGTCTTCACAGTTCACGTAATGTCATTGTGTGTCTTCACAGTTCGCGTCATTACATTGTGTGTCTTCACAGTTCACGTCATTACATTGTGTGTCTTCACAGTTCACGTCATTACCCTGTGTGTCTTCACAGTTCACGTCATTACCCTGTGTGTCTTCACAGTTCACGTATTGTGTGTCTTCACAGTTCACGTCATTACATTGTGTGTCTTCACAGTTCACGTCATTACATTGTGTGTCTTCACAGTTCACGTCATTACCCTGTGTGTCTTCACAGTTCACGTCATTACCCTGTGTGTCTTCACAGTTCACGTATTGTGTGTCTTCACAGTTCACGTCATTACATTGTGTGTCTTCACAGTTCACGTCATTACATTGTGTGTCTTCACAGTTCACGTCATTACCCTGTGTGTCTTCACAGTTCACGTCATTACCCTGTGTGTCTTCACAGTTCACGTATTGTGTGTCTTCACAGTTCACGTCATTACATTGTGTGTCTTCACAGTTCACGTCATTACATTGTGTGTCTTCACAGTTCACGTCATTACCCTGTGTGTCTTCACAGTTCACGTCATTACCCTGTGTGTCTTCACAGTTCACGTATTGTGTGTCTTCACAGTTCACGTCATTACATTGTGTGTCTTCACAGTTCACGTCATTACATTGTGTGTCTTCACAGTTCACGTCATTACCCTGTGTGTCTTCACAGTTCACGTCATTACCCTGTGTGTCTTCACAGTTCACGTATTGTGTGTCTTCACAGTTCACGTCATTACATTGTGTGTCTTCACAGTTCACGTCATTACATTGTGTGTCTTCACAGTTCACGTCATTACCCTGTGTGTCTTCACAGTTCACGTCATTACCCTGTGTGTCTTCACAGTTCACGTCATTACCCTGTGTGTCTTCACAGTTCGCGTCTTGTGACTGTGTGTCTTCACAGTTCACGTGTGGATACTGTGTATATTCACAGTTCACGTCATGTCACTGTCTGTCTTCACAGTCATAAGCATTCTCTCACTACATCTAAATGTGTGTTTATGCCTCTCTCTCTGTCTGCAGGTCTATCTGTCTGTCTGTCTATCTGTCTATCTATCAGTCTACCTATCTCTGTTTCTCTCTCCCTCGCTCGCTCGTGCGCGCACTCTTTCTCCTCAAATCAATGTCTCTCTCACTATATCTCTCTCTGCGTGTCTCTCTATCTGTGTCCCCATCACTTTCCCTCACACCACATTCTCTCCCTGTCTCTCTCTCTCTCTGTGTCTCTCTCTCACCTCCTCTCTCTCCCTCTCTATCTCTCTCACAACCACCACCCCCACCCCCAATCTCTTCTCTCTCTGTCTTCGATCCCTAATCAATGTTTACCGTGTCAATTTCAATTTGGTCGGAAGGGTTATTCACCCGTTCTCGTGCCCTGCATCTTTCTGAAGCTGTTCGGGCGTTCTGTCTGCCTGTGTGCCTGCCTGTCTGCCGGTGTGCCTGCCTGTGTGCATGTGTACCTGTCTGTGTGCCTCCCTGTCTGCCGGTGTGCCTGTGTGCCTGCCTGCCTGTGTGCCTGTGTGTCTGTGTGCCTGCCTGCTTGCCTGCCTGCCTGTGTGCCTGTGTGTCTGTGTGCCTGTGTCTGTGTGCCTGCCTGTGTGTCTGCCTGCCTGCCTCTGTGCCTGTGTGTCTGTGTGCCTGTGTGTCTGTGTGCCTGTGTCTGTGTGCCTGCCTGCTTGCCTGCCTGCCTGTGTGCCTGTGTGTCTGTGTGCCTGTGTCTGTGTGCCTGCCTGTGTGCCTGCCTGCCTGCCTGTGTGCCTGCCTGCCTGCCTGTGTGCCTGCCTGCCTGCCTGCCTGTGTGCCTTTGTGTCTGTGTGCCTGCCTGTGTGCCTTTGTGTCTGTGTGCCTGTCTGTGTGCCTGCCTGCCTGTGTGCCTGCCTGCCTGTGTGCCTGCCTGCCTGTGTGCCTGTGTGCCTGCCTGCCTGTGTGCCTGCGTGACTGTGTGCCTGCCTGCCTGTGTGCCTGCCTGCCTGCCTGCCTGTGTGCCTGTGTGTCTGTGTGCCTGCCTGTGTGCCTGTGTGCCTGCCTGCCTGTGTGTCTGTGTGCCTGTGTGCCTGCGTGCCTGTGTGCCTGCGTGTCTGTGTGCCTGCCTGCCTGCCTGCCTGTGTGCCTGCCTGTCTGCCTGTGTGCCTGCCTGCCTGTCTGTTCGTCAGACTGTCTCATTGAAACGATTAAGAACGTTTGACTTATTCTTTGACACTTCTTATCTTCTTTCCCATCTTCTTGGGCAAACTCGATTTGGGCGAAATATTCGATACGTTTGAAATTAAGGACATTTTTGAATCACTTCAGGTTTTCTTTTATACCACAGTGTATATGTCTTGCTCTCTCTGTCTGTCTCTCCCTTTGTTACAACACTGTCTGTCTGTTTGTCTCCCTCTCTCGCTCTCACTCTCTCTCTCCCTTTGTTACAACACTTTCTGTCTGTCTCCATCATTCGTTCTCTCTCTCTCTCTGCCCTCTCTCTCTCTCTCTCTCTCTCTCTCTCTCTCTCCCCACCCCCTCTCTCCATCTCCCTTTCTCTGTTTACGAACACAGGCGCATATCCAAAATCTCACACGCGGAGCACACATAGGCAAGCACGTGCGTGCATGCATAATACACACGCATTTAAACGTGCACGCACATTAGCATGCATTCTCTTTCCCTTTTCCACTCTGTCATGCTTGCGTCTATGCACGCACCCAGACGCATGCACGTTCACACGCAGACGTCGCACACATTCGTACATCTAGCAAAAACATCAATGACAGCAGTGTTGGCCATATTCATGTGTGACCAGCTAATTGAGAAACACACACAGGCATAGGCATACACAGGCACAGACACAGACATCCCCCCAAAACACACACACACACACACACACACACACACACACACACACACACACACACACACTCCAAAAGTAAGTTCTAATTATGTTCTAATTATGAGGGAGAGAGAGGAAGAGAGAGAGAGACAGAGAGAGAGGAAGAGAGAGAGGGAGAGAGAGGAAGAGAGAGAGAGAGAGGGGGGGGAGAGAGAGAGGGAGAGAGAGAGAGAGAGGGGGGACGCTTCTTCTCTACCTCCCCCCCTCCCCTCATCAATCAAGTAAAAGGATAGAGGGGAGAGGTAACCTGTGTCAAAATTTATTTCCACCGTCGCTTCCCCGAGGCCAACAACACACAAACATACTGCCCACAACAGCAACAGATATACAGACAATGATAACACCATTACAACCAACAGCAACAGACATAAGCCCACAACAAAATCAGCAACAAACATACTACCCACAACAACAACAGACATGCTGACAACACCAACGCCAATAACAACAAACATACTGACAATGATAACATCACCAACAACATACAAACAGCCCACAACAACAACAACAGATATACATACAACCCACAACGACAACACACAGACAGACATACAACCCAAAACGACAACAGACAGACAGACATACAACCCACAACGACAACAGACAGACAGACATACAACCCACAACGACAACACACAGACAGACATACAACCCACAACGACAACACACAGACATACAACCCACAACGACAACACACAGACATACAACCCACAACGACAACAGACAGACATACAACCCACAACGACAACACACAGACAGACAGACAACCCACAACGACAACACACAGACAGACATACAACCCACAACGACAACACACAGACATACAACCCACAACGACAACACACAGACATACAACCCACAACGACAACAGACAGACATACAACCCACAACGACAACACACAGACAGACAGACAACCCACAACGACAACACACAGACAGACATACAACCCACAACGACAACACACAGACATACAACCCACAACGACAACACACAGACATACAACCCACAACGACAACAGACAGACATACAACCCACAACGACAACACACAGACAGACAGACAACCCACAACGACAACACACAGACAGACATACAACCCACAACGACAACACACAGACATACAACCCACAACGACAACACACAGACATACAACCCACAACGACAACAGACAGACATACAACCCACAACGACAACACACAGACAGACAGACAACCCACAACGACAACACACAGACAGACATACAACCCACAACGACAACACACAGACATACAACCCACAACGACAACACACAGACATACAACCCACAACGACAACAGACAGACATACAACCCACAACGACAACACACAGACAGACAGACAACCCACAACGACAACACACAGACAGACATACAACCCACAACGACAACACACAGACATACAACCCACAACGACAACACACAGACATACAACCCACAACGACAACAGACAGACATACAACCCACAACGACAACAGACAGACAGACAGACAACCCACAACGACAACACACAGACAGACAGACATACAACCCACAACGACAACACACAGACAGACAGACAGACAACCCACAACGACAACACACAGACAGACAGACATACAATCCACAACGACAACAGACAGACAGACATACAACCCACAACGACAACAGACAGACAGACATACAACCCACAACGACAACACACAGACATACAACCCACAACGACAACACACAGACAGACATACAACCCACAACGACAACACACAGACAGACATACAACCCACAACGACAACAGACAGACAGACATACAACCCACAACGACAACAGACAGACAGACAGACAACCCACAACGACAACACACAGACAGACATACAACCTACAACGACAACAGACAGACATACAACCCACAACGACAACACACAGACATACAATCCACAACGACAACACACAGACATACATACAACCCACAACGACAACACACAGACAGACATACAACCCACAACGACAACACACAGACAGACATACAATCCACAACGACAACACGCAGACAGACATACAACCCACAACGACAACACACAGACAGACATACAACCCACAACGACAACAGACACACAACCAACAGCGACAACACACAGACAGACAGACAGACAACCCACAAAGACAACAGACAGACATACAACCCACAACGACAACAGACAGACATACAACCCACAACGACAACACACAGACAGACATACAACCCTCAACGACAACACACAGACAGACATACAACCCACAACGACAACAGACAGACATACAACCCACAACGACAACAGACATACAACCAACAGCGACAACACACAGACAGACAGACAGACAACCCACAACGACAACACACAGACATACAACCCACAACGACAACAGACAGACATACAACCCACAACGACAACAGACAGACAGACATACAACCCACAACGACAACACACAGACAGACATACAACCCACAACGACAACACACAGACATACAACCCACAACGACAACAGACAGACATACAACCCACAACGACAACAGACAGACAGACATACAATCCACAACGACAACACACAGACAGACATACAACCCACAACGACAACACACAAACAGACATACAACCCACAACGACAACACACAGACATACAACCCACAACGACAACAGACAGACATACAATCCACAACGACAACAGACAGACAGACATACAATCCACAACGACAACACACAGACAGACATACAACCCACAACGACAACAGACAGACATACAACCCACAACGACAACAGACAGACATACAACCCACAACGACAACAGACAGACAGACATACAACCCACAACGACAACACACAGACAGACATACAACCCACAACGACAACAGACAGACATACAACCCACAACGACAACAGACAGACATACAATCCACAACGACAACAGACAGACAGACATACAACCCACAACGACAACACACAGACATACAATCCACAACGACAACACACAGACATACAACCCACAACGACAACACACAGACATACAACCCACAACGACAACAGACAGACATACAACCCACGACGACAACACACAGACAGACATACAACCCACAACGACAACAGACAGACAGACATACAACCCACAACGACAACAGACAGACAGACATACAACCCACAACGACAACAGACAGACAGACATACAACCCACAACGACAACACACAGACATACAACCCACAACGACAACACACAGACATACAACCCACAACGACAACACACAGACATACAACCCACAACGACAACAGACAGACAGACATACAACCCACAACGACAACAGACACACAGACATACAATCCACAACGACAACACACAGACAGACATACAACCCACAACGACAACACACAGACAGACATACAACCCACAACGACAACAGACAGACAGACATACAACCCACAACGACAACACACAGACATACAACCCACAACGACAACACACAGACAGACATACAATCCACAACGACAACACACAGACATACAATCCACAACGACAACAGACAGACAGACATACAACCCACAACGACAACACACAGACATACAACCCACAACGACAACAGACAGACAGACATACAATCCACAACGACAACAGACAGACATACAACCCACAACGACAAGAGACAGACATACAACCCACAACGACAACACACAGACATACAACCCACAACGACAACACACAGACATACAACCCACAACGACAACAGACAGACATACAACCCACAACGACAACAGACAGACATACAACCCACAACGACAACAGACAGACATACAATCCACAACGACAACACACAGACAGACATACAACCCACAACGACAACACACAGACAGACAGACATACAATCCACAACGACAACAGACAGACAGACAACCCACAACGACAACACACAGACAGACATACAACCCACAACGACATCAGACAGACAGACATACAACCCACAACGACAACAGACAGACAGACATACAATCCACAACGACAACAGACAGACAGACATACAACCCACAACGACAACACACAGACAGACATACAACCCACACCGACAACAGACAGACAGACAGACATACAACCCACAACGACAACAGACAGACAGACAGACATACAACCCACACCGACAACAGACAGACAGACAGACAGACAACCCACACCGACAACAGACAGACAGACAGACAGACATACAACCCATAACGACAACAGACAGACAGACAGACAGACAACACACAATGACAACAGACAGACATACAACCCACAACGACAACAGACAGACAGACAGACAGACAACACACAATGACAACACACAGACATACAACCCACAACGACAACAGACAGACAGACATACAACCCACAACGACAACAGACAGACATACAACCCACAACGACAACAGACAGACAGACACAACAACCCACAACGACAACACACAGACATACAACCCACAACGACAACACACAGACATACAACCCACAACGACAACACACAGACAGACAACCCACAACGACAACACACAGACATACAACCCACAACGACAACAGACAGACAGACAACCCACAACGACAACACACAGACATACAACCCACAACGACAACAGACATACAACCCACAACGACAACACACAGACATACAACCCACAACGACAACAGACAGACATACAACCCACAACGACAACAGACAGACATACAACCCACAACTACAACACACAGACATACAACCCACAACGACAACAGACAGACAGACAGACAACCCACAACCACAACACACAGACATACAACCCACAACGACAACAGACATACAACCCACAACGACAACAGACAGACATACAACCCTCAACGACAACAGACATACAACCCACAACGACAACAGACATACAGCCCTACAACCCACAACGACAACAGACATACAGCCCTACAACCCACAACGACGACGGCCGAGATACAGCCCTACAACCCACAACGACAACAGACATACAGCCCTACAACCCACAACGACAACAGACATACAGCCCTACAACCCACAACGACGACGGCCGAGATACAGCCCTACAACCCACAACGACGACGGCCGAGATACAGCCCTCCCATCCACCGATGCCTTATATTTTCATCGACCCTCCCCCTTCATCCATTGTGACTGATAGTCCTGCCCGTCCCGTGACGCCGTCCAGACGATAGTCATCTCTCTGTCAGACTGACATCCCGCCTCTGGAGGCTTGGAACGTATGTGTGTGTGTGTGTGTGTGTGTGTGTGTGTGTGTGTGTGTGTGTGTGTGTGTGTGTGTGTGTGTGTGTGTGCTGAATCCAGCCTTGGTCCTTAACTTAAAGAGCGAGTTCTGATATTCACTTAGAAGGAATGAGCGCTTCACTGGAGCAAAAGTAACTCTGCAGTGGTCTGAATACAGAATACGTTTACCTCCGTGAAGAGAAATTGATATATGTAGTATACGTTACATTAACAATGGAGATGGTGAACTGGATGTTGACACAGTGGCTTGTCCCTAGCGAATCGCCTCAATATACCTGTATTGCTTCCCCCCTCATGCTTTTTCTGTTATTTAAGGACGGTCCACCCGCGTAAGTCTCTAACAAGCGTTTTTGATGTGATGTCCAAGATCGACAATCTATCACTGGCCTTTGTTATCCCCCTTCTCCTTTGTCTCTGTCTCTCTCTCTCTGTGTCTCTCTCTCTCTGTCTCTCTCTCTCTGTGTGTCTCTGTCTCTCTCTCCACACGCTCGGTCTCACACGGGGAAGTAAAAACTGTGAATTGATTGGTGCAAACGAAAAAAAAAAGAAGATTATAACAACGATAATGATAAAATACAGCATAACAACCTGAACAGAACAACAATACCTACTCCCACACCCCCTCCCCAACAAGTGATGTTAACATTGATAATGATAAAATACAACACAACATCCTTAACAGAACAGAAAGTTACCCACAACCTCCACAACTAGTGATGACAACAACATTAATGATAAAATACAGCACAACAACCGTACCAGAACAGCTGAAGCGGCTACCTCCCCACCCCACCCCACCCACCACCCTGGAGTCCCAAAGCTGCTCTCATCGTCATTGTTTTCACGATGACCCCAAAGACAGGAGGCAGCAGTGCATACCACGATACCTGCAGAAATGCATCAAATAGAAAGAACCTAAACTGACCGCACCCAAAGCTTTGATCCCTGGCACGGCATCAGACGCATGAACACAGCGAGCACATTATTTTCGTAATTCAAAGACAAGCATCATTTTACTCACACTGCAATTAGCACCATTCTACACCAGTCGGTATGGATCAGGTCAGGGGTATAGCCCTTGCTACTGGTACCATGTAACCCAGTACTACTTGCCGCATGTGAAGTCTCCCAACGACAGACCAGGCGGAGGAGGAAACCTTTCCCAACGGCTGTGAAGGCGGAAGAGGATGACCAAAGGGCAGGGGGAGCTCTTATCCTTGGCTGGAAGCCCCCCTAGGAGAAGGGAGCTCCGAACAAAAAACCTGCACCTGCCGAGGCCATCCTACACGTGGCAGTAGCTGCACCTGTGGGACTGTGAGCTTCGGTAGGCGAGAGAGGGGGGAAAGGACTGCACAACTCCTCCTCACTAAAAAAAAAGTCACCTGTGCTGGTCAGGGAACCAGAATCGGCCTCTTCTCCCATATGAGGACACACACCGACAGATAAGCCTGCCTGCCTACTCATCCGTAGGACCGACGGGAGACTCCCCATCACATCAGTCGGTGGAATGTTATTAGACGCATGGACGCACAGCAGATGGGCATACAGTTCATGATTCATAGACAAGTATCATATTACTCACACTCTGCAATTAGCACCATTCTACACCAATCGGTGGAATGTTATTAGAAGCATGGGCACACAGCAAATGGGCATACAGTTCATAATTCATAGACAAGCATCATTTTACTCGGTCAGCTAATGACCGTTGCGCGTGACTTTTCGCAGGTTTGGTTCCAGTTTCAGCAGCATATCGTGGAGCCACGTGTCTCAGACTGTGTGGATGGGAGGGTGGAGGGGGAGGAGGAGGAGGAGGAGTTGAGGGGATCTGGTGGGCACAACGACACAAGATGGACGTGGTGGATGGTAAAAGGCACGGAAAGAGATGGTGTGTGTGTGTGTGTGTGTGTGTGCGTGCGTGCGTGCGTGCGTGCGTGTGTGTGTG